>WOVY01009471.1:1947500-2037500 GCA_013436015.1 Rhipicephalus annulatus | reverse complement strand
TTACAGCTTCTGTAGTGGTCGAAATTATACTAACATATTCAGAATAATCGAAAAACCTTCAAAGAAATCATTCGTGGTCATCTGGGCGTCCACACATGATGGCATTTCTGGCAACTCGTGGCTCAAGATTACAGCCACCGAGCTGACACCGAGGAAGCCCATACCGAGCAAAGGCATCCTTTATAGTAATGTACTAAAACAACACACATTAAGAGCTCATCCGCAGCACATGGCCTCCCACACGCAAGTTTTTCTGCCTAAAGAACAGCAGGGATTACTCCAAGCCCCACAGGTCAACACGCTCCCACACACGACCCAAAGTCACCTCAGAGCCGCTACACATTTCTCTCCCCAGCTATTTCTTTCAAGTGCCCGAGAGAAGACATTGCAACAGAGGCGACAAAAGCTCTGTTGAAATTCTTACGCGACACGGACTTGAACAAGCGCCTGTAACAGCAATGTCACACACCACGAAACACAAGACTGGACTATGACTGAGTGTGCGCGCGTGTGCTGCCGAATATGCTGTGTTAATCTCTCTTCCCCCTCTCTTCTCTATCTTTCATCTCCCCCATCCCCCATCATGTGCAGGGTACCAAACCAGCTACCTATGGACTGGTTAACGTCCCTGCCGTTCTTTTCCTCTTATTTTCCTTTCTTCCTTCTCCTCAGCGCTAACAATATGGAGAACCTGAATTCTTCCCCCCCATGTTATTTATTTATTTATTTCCCCCCTCAATGCAAAATGACATTTCAGGGAGGAATAGCCTCCGTTACAGCAATGTACTTGAAGGAGCTTGTTGTGCAATGTCAACTAAGGCCTCAATACGTGACTATAATTATTATTAATATATCAACGGGAAATCGATCCCATTTCTTTAACGTACTAGGCAAAATAAAGTTTTTTTGCGCTGTACAAGATAATATTCACTTTGTTACGACGACCACTGCATCGCTATAAGTGCCCTGCCCGATAGAGTATATTGTTCGTAATGGTGACGCAAACAGTGTTAAACGAGAAAATTTTCTGCGATAAACTTAAGAAAGTGCTATAGAGAACTTCTCAGATATGGCAGGAGGCCGCACGAAAATTGCCATTAACAACCCTCCCCCGAAAACTTGCCTCATTGACCAGCTTTGTGAGATAGCATTGGCCAGCTCCAGCCTCGTGGATCAGTTGAGGCGATCATAATGATTCAGGACGCCTCACATATGATGACTTCTAAATAAAGACTCTTATTATTTTTCTCCCGCGCTTACCTGAGAACACAAGTAGAAAGTCGAACAGTTGTACGGGTTCGGCAATAAGGTGGCATCTGTTTCCTTGTCGTCCATCGAAGGACAGGCCACGAAGTCAGCAGCAACCGCTGAAACGTTCACCGCAAGCAGGGTGAATGCTGCAACCATGAATTTGGCTTGCACGGCCATGTATCCTTGAGCAAAGGAAGGTGCACAATTCAGAGCTCGCTTTTTTTTATTAGCCACAATATTATTGAGATCTAACGGACAATCATGCCAAGGAATGTACACGGGACGCTATAGGACGTAGTTGGGATGTAAATGTCAAGAAAAAAAAATGTTGATGAAAAGATAACTTGCCGTGTGCAAAGACCAAACC
Organism: Rhipicephalus annulatus; assembly: GCA_013436015.1. Classification (NCBI taxonomy): domain Eukaryota; kingdom Metazoa; phylum Arthropoda; class Arachnida; order Ixodida; family Ixodidae; genus Rhipicephalus; species Rhipicephalus annulatus. The sequence continues at coordinate 2,035,882 of WOVY01009471.1, read as the reverse complement.
TGCGACCTTCAAATAACGCGTCTGGTACTCTACCAACTGAGCTACCAGGCCGACTATCCCCCATCTACATTATTAGGTATAAATGTGAATTAAATGAGGCAGCGTCAGACAGCGCCACATTTATAATTATATACATTCGTTATAATTATAAATATTATTATTGTATTATATTTTCAGGTATATATAAATACCTGAAATATACACAAAAACAAGAAATAAAAATAAAACAATATTACAAAAACATTTTGAAATAAGTTATAATACAGAATGCGTGTTCTTTCACGGGTTCATTTGCGTCATAATGAAATATATTGTAAGGAATGTAGGTTGTTTTCACAGAGAAGCTGTTCTTAATCGTAGCTTTCATCCCCGGCAGCCGTGGCAAGGCAAGTGGGCATCATTAACTGGTATGGTTCACAAAATTTGAATGCAATGCAATACTCACTTCTGAAACATAAGTTAGGGCTATGTGTTTTCAAGTGAATTAGAAAAAAACTCAATAAACACTCGCCAGTATATCTTTTGACAATTCTGATTTAACACTAAACTTTGACTTAAAGACATAAATATAAGCTATTCCATTTTTTATCGAAATGGCATATTCGAAAAAAGTATTTAATACAACAACCAGTTTGGCTGATGCAACTTCACGTTAACAGTATGTGGTGTATCGCACTAATCGCACACAAAAAGAGGGGCTTTTATGCGCGCGATGCGAAAGACGTTAACGTGTATATAGAACCCTGGCGCGCGAGATGACATCTTGATATACGGCCCTCTGGCGGCACTGGGGTGAGTCAGACGGCATTAAATATGCGGACATTGTAAAACATACATAAGTCTATTACAATAAGGTGCAAATACAAACAGAGGAACATATTTTGATTTCAAGTAGTGCTTGCGTGTATGTGTGTTTTTGCGTTAAGAACTTCCAAACAACTGAAATGGGTGTCATGTATTCCAGTGTTCAGATATCATTTAATTCAAAATAATAAAGTATTTAGAATGATGCAAACTCTCAATTTAGCAGAATGGTGAATTTACAGAAAGTAAACGACGATAAGCGCCAAATTTCTACAAAAAAAAACTAAAATCTGAAATAAACCCTCTGATTATCTCGAAAAATAAACTCAGAAATCATGGGGCCCTATATATAATTACGTAGGTATACAATAGAAGAGCGAAAATGACACGTAGAATATTCTCACGTGGACGAGGTATGCAGTGGTGTATATGTGGCTGTCAGGAACTCAGCGCAGGGTCGTGAGTTCGAGTTTCGCTCAGAGGAACAGTAGGGGCGAAATCTTGGTGGGAGGAAATTATAATGACTAGTGCAGTCTAGAATCGAGTGCGCGCAAGAACACAATGACAGTCAGAATCATCGCGAAGCCCTGCTGCATGCTGAAATGAATGCTTATGACACCTCGAATTCACGGTGCTGACAATAAACTGAAACTGGTCTTATCCACTTACTTGCTTCTCGCCGCACAGACACACGGGGGGCTTGTGTGTCAGTCGGTTTCGGACGCTGGTCTTATGTGCATCATGAGCAATGAGGTGACGTGAATTTTACGAGGCCCCGAATTTGATAAGCAGTCCCTTAAGCTGATGCTACGTACGTGGCTCGTATACTGCCGGGACCTTGAACCGTTTCCTGATAAAAGGCGCTAATCGCTGGAGGCCAAGATACAGTATAAAAGTTGCATCACAGCTGCTTACGCGACAAAATGCGCTACTTGCACTGTTATGAGGGGAGCTGTGGTTGGTGCAAGTTGTTTTGCTGTTTTTTCTTGCTGCAGGGAGTAAAGAGTTCGACACTAGTGAAGGATGGTCAGTGAATGTGCAGCTCAGTGCCCGGTCACAACCTAGTTATCGTGTAATGAAAAATCATTGTGCAATTTATCAGTAAACAGGGTGACTTTAACTCATACATCCACGTTTGCATTTTGAGTGTGTACTTTTAATGTGGTTTATGTTCACTATTTTTCTACCCACAATTATTTGGCTCTCAATATGAAGGATTTCTAGAAATTACCGTCCAAGCCTTCCGTATACAAGTTTAATCAGCGAATATGAAACGTGCGGCACCGGTGTAGAACTCTAGGTTAATGACGTCGATAAACTAAGGTCTCTCTCGTTGGATGGTTACACCTGTACAGACATTTTAACGCTGCTCGCCACCCGTCTTCAGTTTTAGTGGAAACACAGGGAAGTCTATTGCATACTTGTTGCAGCAGTTCAGGTGAGTACAACTGGACCGGGCCACAATATGACTTCATCGGGACGTATAAACAAGAAACCATAGGTACGATCTAACTTGGGTGCTGCGATACTATCGCAGATGAAGGATCTCTAAGTAATGAAAGAGAAAATGAAGTACAAATAATTAAGCTCACACATAATCACACATAATTTCTGAAGAAAAGCGTCTTTTTTTGCACCTAGAACATGCATTATAGAGGCTGGTTCATGTGATCCTCGACTCTCTTTTCATCCCCGATCAGTAACTTTCAGATTGGCATAGCGGAAATTCAATACTGTCATTTATCACCCGAAAAATCGTGTATGACCCTTCCAAGGAAGGCTTCTTCAGCAGACGGTTCTATAAGTTCGGTAAAGTACTGAAGCATCAACACTCAGATATTCTGTAGCGTTGAATGTTGTTGGAACTCCGGGTCCTGCCAGTCTCGTTTTCGGTAGCTGGCCCCGTAGCAGGATCCATCGTCCGACAATTCAGCGAGAAGAAGCGCACGAACGAACGACAGAGATTTATTTACATGTGGAGAAGTGATCAACTGATCCAAAGAGAGAAGAGAGAGAGATACAAAACGTCTTCGGCATTTTATAGCGCCGCGTTGCCGACACTGGGCGCATTATCCGCATCGTCAGCCAATACGGTGTCCCCGGCACCTCGGCCACGAGGGAGGGGGAAACACCTCTCACAACACATGGAGTGGCACAACCTAACACGATGTCCATATATTGTCAAGGCGCCCTAAAAATGCCCAAACATGGTCACGAACGCACAGCAGATTTCGGAGTTCTCCCGGCGAGAGGAGGAGCCTGAATGGGGAGGTGGGGGTGGACGACACAGTCGGTCAAGAACCGGTTCTCCCCCAAACTCCTCTTGCTTGGTTCCCTAGGGACGGTCGTAACAGTCTCTCGCGCGGGGGGGGGGGGGGTTAAAGATCTCGATGGGCTGAGGTTTGCAGCCACTGTCCGGAGAGCTCCGCGCCGGCAGTCGGTTTGGTGACAACCGTCGTTGATGAAGTAGAGGGCACCACCTGCTTCATTGTGGGCTCAACAGACATCACATACGCACATGAAAACACAACTACTCAGCCGGTGAGCGCCGGACAATTCCGCCAAACTCCACCAGGCAATTTTCCCCTTTAACTGATATTAAAGGAAATACACAATTTATTCAAAATGTTACTGATACGTTAAGGTGACACAAAACAACAGCACTGGAAGCACACCGAACCCGAAACCCTGGATAGACGTGTCTTCAACGTTTTCAAACAAGTACACCTAAAAGAGTAAAAAAAAAAACAATCACTAGCTCTTGTCTAGGTCAGGAAAAAAAATTGCCAGAGTTCTCGAGACATCCTCTCGCGTCAGGGGCATCGACTTAAGCCATCAGCGTTGCCATGGAGTACACCCTTTTTGTAGCGTATTTCAAACGTATATTGTTGCAAAACGAGGCTCCAACGCAGCAGGCGGCCGTTCTTAGAGGACATGGTCTGTAGCCAGGTGAGAGGACAATGTTCCACTTCCACAATGAACTTGCTTCCGGCAATATAACAAGCCAGTTTCTTTACTGCCTAAACCAAGCACGCACATTCCTTTTCGCTAGCGCTGTAAACCTGCTCGCGAAGGGTGAGTGCCGGCTTTCTCTGTTAAATTTTACCAGGCATTTACTCTATGTGTTAAGTAAAAGCTGGTAGAGAGGGGCTGTCTTGGTCATTGGGTTAACAGGTAACTTGCGTCAGGCAGAAATTGTGTGATAACTTGGTTAAGCTCCTTCTGTCAGTGGCGTCAAGGTTAACAGTGGCAGGGCAGGATTCCGTATAGGAGCTTTTTGAAGCTTTATTTGTAGACTAAGTTAACGGAAAACTTGAGGCAAGGCAGGAACCTAGAGCTGTCGTTGCCGTCAAGGTTAATTAGTTGCAGGACAGGAATCTTTGTGGAACAGAGACAGCGGTACTGGAGGCAGCCATGAATCTGAAATCCCTGCGAAAGTCCATGTTGTTGCTACTTGCAAGGGAGTTGAATCTGGAGGTATCGGACTCTCAAAGAAAGCCAGAGCTGATAGAGGCGATTCTCGCATTGGGGGCGGAGGATGACGAGCTGTCAGAATGTGTCGAGGAGATTCAGGAGAGGCAAGCGGCAGAGGCTGAAAGAAAGGCGGCCGCGGCCGAAAAAAAGGCAGCGGAGGCCGAAAGGAAAGCGGCAGAAGCCGAGGCAGATAAGATGTGAAAGCACGAGCTTGAAATGAAGCGCCTCGAGCTAGAGATTAGCCATAAGAGTAGAGCAGGAGGCAGCGAGGCATCCGGTACCGCAGAGCGGGTCAGGTTCAAAATGACGGACCTAATGAGATCGTACAAGCTAGGGGAGGACATTGGGCTGTTTCTCGTCAACTTTGAGAGAACTTGTGAAAGGCAAGGTTTCAGCCAACGCTTGTTGTCCCTACTTCCAGGGGAGGCCTCAGAAGTAATCGCGCGCCTCACGAAAGAGGAGGCTGACGAGTACAGTGAGGTAAAGTCGAGCCTTCTCAAGAAATACAGGTTGTCAGCGGAAGGTTTCAGACAAAAATTTCGCAACGCCGTAAAAGAGAACAATGATTCATACCCGGAGTTTGCTTACAAGTTAATGACCAACATGGGGGAGTGGCTCAAAGAGGCAAAGGCGTATGGGAATCGTGACAAGGTGCTCGAGTGTATCGGTCTGGAACAATTCTATCAAAGGTTACCAGAAAAGGTGAGGTTCTGGGTGCAGGATAGACCGGACGTGAACACCGTAACGAAAGCCGCAGAGCTCGCTGAAGAATTCGTTACGCGCCGCGCCCTCGGGGCAAACAGCGAGCCTAAAAGGGAAAAATTCCTACAACCGAATAAGGCGCCGTTTAGAAAACAACCGACAAGTCTCGCACAAAAGGGTGAGGAAAACAATTCATCTAACCATGGGGCGTCGGCAGAGGCAAGCAAAAGAAAATTTGAGGCGAGAAAACCGGCTGCTTGTTTCAATTGCCACGAAACAGGGCACTTCGCGAAACACTGCCCGAAAGAAAAGGTGGCCTTTTTATCTATAAATGAAGCCGACGAGAACATGAAGTTGTTAGAGCCCTATATGTACGACCTTACCATGAACGGCAAGCAGTGTCGGGTTCTTAGAGACTCCGCAGCCACTATGGACGTAGTTCATCCGTCTTTTGTTCAGTTCGGACAGTATTCAGGAGACTGTGCCTGGATTAGACAAGCCGTAGAAGCAAACAGTCAGTGCCTCCCCGTAGCTAAAGTTGTCCTTAAAGGCGCATTTGGTACGTTGGAAACGGAAGCCGCGGTATCGCCATATCTACCCCCTCAGTATCCTTACTTATTTTCAAATAAGTCAGATCAAATGCTGAAGGAGAAAGGTCTAACGTTGGGAGACGGCATAGTGCAGGCACTGACTAGATCGAAGGCACATGCGCTGGCTGCGAGAGCAACATTCACTGAGGCAAACAAGCCTCAAATCGACAACGGGCCTGGTTGCGAGTTGGACACCACGGCAACAAATCGACTTGTGCGAGAACAGGCTGCAGAAGCCTTAGTCGCGGAGGCAACCATTTCTATAGGTGACGATGAACCTTCTCCCGAATTGGAAGGGGTCAATTACGCCTCGTTGACCGAGCAAATAGAAAATGCCGTTGCTCCCAAGCCGATTCCTGGTAGTACAGAGGATAGCACAGAGGGTGACACATTCCAGGTACTAGGAAATACAAAAGAGTTGTGTGTCATGCCAACTTCGGATAATTTCAGTCGGCTGCTGCAGGTGAGCCCCGCTTCATTAATAAGCGAACAAAAGGGGGACCCGACGCTTAAGCAATTCCAAGACAGTTCGAAAGAGGGAATCGCCAAACGAAATGTGAGATTCCAAGAGAGGAGTGGCATACTCTATCGAAAATATCTAGATAGGCGAGGAGTAGAGTTTGACCAGGTAGTCGTACCTCAGGCGTATCGTCAGAATTTGCTTAGTTTGGTGCATGGAGGATCATGGTCAGGCCACTTAAGGGTAAAGAAGACGAAAAATCGTCTTTTACAGGAATACTACTGGCCTGGATGCTTTAAAGATGTAGAGAGGTTTGTAAAATCTTGCGATGTGTGTCAGCGAGTGGGTAAACCGGGAGATAAGGCGAAATTTCCAATGAAGCTGGTGCCCGTAATCACGGAGCCCTTTCGTCGGTTGGTAATTGACACAGTAGGTCCTTTGCCCAAGACAAATTCAGGCTACCGTCACATCCTGACCTTAATCTGCCCAGCTACTAAATTTCCAGAGGCGGTCCCGCTAAAAGAGCTAAGTTCCGTGGAAGTAGTGAACGCACTTCTGTCCGTGTTTGCCCGGGTAGGCTTTCCTGCCGAGATACAATCAGACCAGGGCACCATTTTTCACGAGTGCCTTAACGACAACCTTTCTAGAGCAGTGTGGCGTGAAATTATTGCATAGTTCAGTCTACCATCCACAGTCGAACTCGATAGAGAAGCTTCACTCCGTGATGAAGCGAGTGTTAAGAGCCTTATGTTTTGAACGAAAAACTGATTGGGAAATGTGCTTACCTGCAACGATGTTTGCACTAAGAACTGCACCACATGAGACAACAGGGTTTACGCCAGCGGAACTTGTTTACGGCCGCAGACTGCGGTCTCCTCTTCGTATGCTGAGAGAGTCGTGGGAAGGTCAGGGTGATGATCCTGTAGTAGTGGAATATGTCCTCACCTTATTGGATCGTCTAACAAAAGCCCAAGAACTGACCGAGAGTGCGATGACCAAAGCACAGCAGAAGGCTAAGCTTTACTACGATCGGACAGCTAAAGCGCGACACTTTGCTGTAGGAGACATGGTCATGTTGTTGAGGCCCTCCCAAAAGAATAAGCTTGAAGTGCAATGGGTCGGCCCGGTCGAGATTACTCGAAAATTGTCTGACACCAACTATGTGGTAAAATTACCAGGAAGTCGTAAGGTACACCAGGTGTATCATAGCAACTTACTCAAACGCTATAAAGAGAGGGAAGCCATCGTGAACATGACTTTAAATGTTCCGGAAGAGGTTCCGGCAGAAATTCCTGAATTAGCTTCCGAATCGGACGAAGTCCCGATCGAGAAAAGAGTTGAGGATTTAGTATCAAAGTCACAGCTGACAATGAAGCAGAAGCAGGAATTGCGTGGTCTTTTGACCGAGTTTCAGGACAGATTTGTAAGCGAGCCAGGCCGGACATCCGTCCTCACTCATGACATAGAGCTTACCTCGTCGGAACCGGTAAGATCTAAGACGTATCAGGTGTCACCTTGCCGGCTTGAGCTAATAAAAGCAGAGGTTAACAGGATGCTGGAATTGGGCGTGATTGAGCCGTGTGAAAGTGATTACACTTCCCTGTTAATTCTTGTGGAGGTACCCGGCAAAGATCCGCGTCCTCGCGTAGACTATCGTAAGTTAAACCTCATCACCAAGGATCAGACATACCCCATTCCCCACACTGAGGAACGCGTCGAGAGGGTAAGCAGCGCGCAATTTATCTCAACGCTAGACCTAGTGAGAGGTTACTGGCAGGTGCCGCTCACCGAGAGGGCGAGCCGGTATGCTGCATTTATTTCACCATTGGGGACATTCCACCCTAAAGTGTTGAGTTTCGGCCTAAAGAACGCGCCTTACTGTATTTCAAACGTATATTGTTGCAAAACGAGGCTCCAACGCAGCAGGCGGCCGTTCTTAGAGGACATGGTCTGTAACCAGGTGAGAGGACAATGTTCCACTTCCACAATGAACTTGCAAGAACCGGTTCTCCCCCAAACTCCTCTTGCTTGGTTCCCTAGGGCCGGTCGTAACAATGTACAAGCCGCTGTGCTCATTGCCGTGCTTCGACTAAACAGTGCCAACGTTACCGTACAAACATCGTGACAGAAAATACGAGTTCTTCAGTAAACCCCTCCTTCGCTATCCGCACGAAGAATTGGAGACTGCGAATTGATGTCACACGACTATGGCTGCCACGCATTCTAACATCGTACGGCGGGTCGTTTTTGCTTTGCCTAAGTTGTTAAAGTGATCATCGGGGACTACGGCCCACCAAGAGAATCTCTGGTGAGTGGGCAACGCTTCCTACCGTCGCAGCCAGTCGAATTATCTAATGGACTTCGGCGTGCGTTTGATCCACCACCTTTTATACTTGCTGGACCTCTATCTCAAATCGTCCTCATCGGTAATGTAATAACAAATCAGCATTTTCCAAGTTTGTGTCGATGCAAGCTTACGAAGCAATCTTCGGTGGCGTTGCCATCGACCGAACACTTGAGCCTCGCCGCTGTTTTATAAAAGGCATGCGGGAGTTCTGTTTGTGGCCCCCGGCACATTTCAGATGTGAATTCAGCTCAAATACTTCCTGTCCAGTACAACAATAAGCTACGACATGGACAGTCATTGTCCTGGAACAGTTGGTAAACTGTTTAGGGGCCTTTGTGAATGTCGGAACATCTGCAAGACAAAGTACTGGACAACTTTTTGAGAACTTCGGAAAGTTTTGTTGACATTTTGGTGTTTTATCATCCCAGAGGAAGGCCCGAGCAAACTAAGCAAAGTGGCTTGCAAAAAGCTGTGCTATGAGCTTTACCGCGCAACATTTTCAGTATTCGGCTTCTCAGCATATAGAAGAGAAGTGATTCTTAAAAGAGAAAGGAAAAGAAAAGTGAGCCCCGTTATTGTCTGCTTCAGTGAGCAGCACCGCCACAGTAGCTCACGAGGGATGGGGGTGAGGAGGGATAAAAGGGTAGGAGTAAATATGAAGGAAAGCAGAAGAAGGAGAAGAGAGGAAGAGACGAGAGGTGGTAAGCCAGAGCGAGCGACGACAAACTGAGGGGATAGAAGAGATAGGAAAGATGGGAGCGCGGTCACTGGAGTCCGAGGACGGGGCACACCTGCGAGAGCTCCTTTCGGCGTCGGTAGATGGCGTAGAGCAAGTCCAGTAGGTCAGAGCTACACTGTCGTCGAAGGTCGTTGGCGGCAGCAGGTGACGTAGGGCGAGCCCAGTCGGCCAGAGCCACACTGACGCCGGAGATCGCAAGCGCGCGGAGCGCGCGAGTGCACGACCGGTCGGCCCGGAATCCAGCAAGCGAGTTTCCGCATATAGAAGCCTGACCACACGTATCCTATACAGCGTGTCAGCGCAGGTTTTTTTGGCAGGGCGCCGCGCTGTCTCCCTACAGAGAGAGAGAGAGGGCGCGTGGTGGCGCATAGCTGCTCACCCACTATCTCCACGGGAAAGGGCATGGCACCGCATCAAAATTTCACGCCCTGACGCGCTGCAACGAATGGGAATGGTCCGGCCTTGAGGGCGATATTTACCCAAGGGCCTGGCACTGTCCGTCATCCTCTAAGCGACGTCTTCGTTGTGTAGCCAAGGCGGTTCATGTTCCTCGTGCACCGATCCAGGGTTGATGACCTCACCGCGGTGCATGCAAGCTTGCATTGCAATCTCCAGGTGCGTGCTTGCGCAACAGTGGATCAAGGCAGCAAGGATACAGTCCCCCGGCAACATGGCCCTAGGTCTCCCATTGGTCGAAAGTAGCGCCATTTCTTTGGGACTGCCGACTGACGAACGTGACATCACTCGCCCCATGCAGTTCGTGATTCACGGGAAGTGACGTGATTTAAGGCTATAGAAGTCGAGCAGCCAACGAGAGGGAGGTCGTCCTCTCCTGGCGAAGTTCTGCAGCGTACGAGTTTCTGCCGACCAAAGGAATGTCTCTCTACGGCCAATTCATAATATTGTTTTCACTCTAATTATTTTATGTAAATAATTACAGGACGTACGAAGAAAACCAAAGATTTTTTTTCGTACATCCACATTATTATCGACCAACTGCCGCACTCCAGCAATGAGATTCATTGTGCCCGATATAAAAAGCGCAGGAGCATGCTTTCGTTTTGACAACCGTCACTTTTGCGTAAAGCGACAAATTAAAGTCAGTGGAATGCGGAAGACTCGCGTGGCTCTATCTACTGCGTCTTTCCAATCGCGTTTAGTGACTCCCCTGTCTTGAAACACGCCGAAGACTTTTTTGTTACCCTCGTATTGAATAACGCCCGCAAGAAAAGACATGGATGCCCCCAAAACGAAGGGCTTTGTTTTTTTTCCACGTTCAGGCAGGTACCCGAGAAACTGTCGTACTCTTCGAACAGGTCCAAGAACGCGCGGAAACTGACTTGGTTTTGCACGAATACAGAGATAGATTGTCCGCAAAAGCGATCTCCTGACCTGTCATTGGCACTTGATGCGTCGATACGCACTCATCTCCCACGCGTGCTTTGCTCCGTTGTGAAGAGGGCTTATCCTCGCTGTTATCTGGGGCTAAGAGAGAACTGTGAGCCTTCGGATTTCACCGGAAGAGCTGCGTTTGGTTGCCCGGCGCACAATGGTCGCTGCACAGGCCCCATTTACGTAGTTTACGAAAAAAGAGCGAGCTTTTCATGCACTGCGAAGTACCAACTGGGACACTTGTTAGTTCCCATTCATCTATACCTGTGATTACGTTTCTCGCGTCTTATTTCTTGAAACAGCATATTAAGTGTCGAGCTGTGAACATTGTTAGTTCGCTCTGGTCCTGCGTGCATTGGTTTCATGCGTCATTTGTGTGTGAGCACCGCGCTGCACCTCTCAATCCGCTTGCCGTTTCAAGTTTTTGCTATCGCATTCATTGCTTTGCCCTTGCGGCGAAACTGTGGCATTCTTTCATTGCGTCATTAGAATTAAAGATCAAATCTCTGGTGATGTCAAGTGTGTGAAAAGCTACCCGCAACTGCGCATGCTTGCTTGGGGAAACGATATCAAACAAGAAAAGTTTTTGCCTTAAACCAAGGATCGTAGCTACAAGTATGGTTCTTGTTGAGGAGAGTAATCGGTCTTTGCGACCATAGTTTCATAACTGATATGGCTTCCTTTGGCAGCATGACTATATGCATCTCACAGTAGGAGCTTCGTTTTTGCCCGTCAACAACAAACTTGTTGTTCACGTCAGTGAGCGCGTTGCCTAGAATGTTGAAGAAAGTTATTTGAAACTATATTGGCTTGGCGCTCTGGTTGTGTTCTCTTTTCTCATCGGTACGCTTTTCTCATCATAGGCAAGAAAACACATCAAAAATGGAATGTTCGTTGGCCGATCACGAATGAAATTCAAAAATAGTGAAAAACCTAGAAATCACCACAGTGCGACCTCTGAGGGCGCAAGTGTTTTCGGACAGTCAGTAATTAGTAGAAATAATTATAGTGTAGTTGGAAAGGAATGCGCTAATGGTAATGAGTACTTCTGGGTAGACATTCAGACAGATTATTTCGGAAGGACGAATTGGTAGACGCATCGAATGATTTAACAATATTGTCAGTGCTTATGCGCAGAGCACCGATGCCATTGCCTAACGGTGGAACACTTCCAAGGTTGAATTTGAGGTTGTTAAGCTATGGCCCATCTGATTCATTGTGTTTCGTGCAATAAAGAACGTTCTCTAGAAAAAAAACGTAAAAACAAGAAGTAGTGCAACTCCCAGTTTGGGTCCTTCAATGATATCTTTTATTCCTTATGCGTTTTCATCGATGGTCCTGTAAACCTCTTTGACTGTCTTCGTGATGACGACCTTCTCGGTTGCCAAGGGAGCTTCGGTAGTCGGCATCACGGGTTCCGGTAGAGGGAGCTCTACGCAGGCAGCGCGCCACGGGTAGTCGCACACGTTCAGCTTGTGGTTGAATTGCAGGGGACTAGGACACTCGATCAGCTCTGGAACACCCTGAAATAATGGCAACAGTGGCAGTACACATATAGGGATAAACATTGGAAAGTTTGGCAAGCCTTTTCTGGAGAGTCGCGCTTGTCCAGCGTCAATGTGTGAAGTTATAAATGTAAAACATTTCTTTGCGTACTGCAAACACTTTTGGTGACTATCTATCTATCTATCTATCTATCTATCTATCTATCTATCTATCTATCTATCTATCTATCTATCTATCTATCTATCTATCTATCTATCTATCTATCTATCTATCTATCTATCTATCTACCTATCTACCTACCTATCTATCTATCTATCTATCTATCTATCTATCTATCTATCTATCTATCTATCTATCTATCTATCTATCTATCTATCTGTCATCTATCTATCTATCTATCTATTATCTATCTATCTATCATCTAACTATCATCTATCTATCTATCTATCTATCTACATATATATCTATCATCTATCTATTATCTATCTATTTATCATCTATCTATCTATCTATCTATCTATCTATCTATCTATCTATCTATCTGTCTGTCTGTCTGTCTGTCTGTCTGTCTGTCTGTCTGTCTGTCTGTCTGTCGGTCTATCTATCTATCTATCTATCTATCTATCTATCTATCTATCTATCTATCTATCTATCTATCTATTATCTATCTATCTATCTATCTATCTATCTATCTATCTATCTATCTATCTATCTATCTATCTATCTATCTATCTATCTATCTATCTACCCGCTTACGTCTGGATGCTGTCGTGAACACCCCTTTAGTCTGGCGTGAACCTAAATTAGTATAGGAGGGTAAGATGGTTTCACGAATATGATGCGCTGGTCACGACATGAACAAGCTCACAATCCCGTCGCGTACGTCGTCAAACACCTTCTGCGAAAAAGCGGTACATAAGCGTGGGCTGGTATGTGCAACTAATATGCGGGTATGTGCCACAGGTGATTGACACTCGGTATCTACCAAGGAGGATTTAAAAAATTGCTGGAGTGGATATCGTAGCCTAGGAGTAAAGCCGTTCCTCTGGCAAGATGGCGGCAGCGTTGGCCACCTTACTAGGGGCATGATAAAGTATCACCGTTCAGCGATTAAGAACGGAGCGTTTCATTCGCACGCCCAACGAGTGTAATGAGGAAGCTTTTTCGGGTCTCATGATGCTCCAAGTGCGTCTTAGAGTTGCTAGTTTTTCTTAGTGAGCCTCCAATCAGAGGCAAAGCCCTTTGAATATTCAGTCACCCATACTCGTTTTTGTGTGTTACCTCGTCGGGAACAACTGTCTTTTAATATAGAACTAGCGTAGAATTATCACTAACATATCAAAGCCGCTTGATTTTTAAGTGTACATTATCAGAAAAGAGCCTGTTTCTGCCATCTTGGCAGTGGAAAAAGATGGCTTCACTTCTGCTGGCAAGACATTGCGGGAGAGAGAGAATTAACTTTAATAAAGGTCCTGATGGGGACTGGGCACCCCTTACGGGGGCCAGCCCGGTGGCTCCGCCCATGTGGGGACTGGGAGTCGGAGCTCGCCAGCCACCTTTTGGGCCTTCTGGACGGCCTGGTGTTGAAGGGCCCTGTCGGGGCTCCTGAGGTAGTTGAACCAGTCGCCCTCGGTGGCAGGGGACCCGAAGCTAGCGTTTAGCACGGGACACTGCCACAGCATGTGATTTAAATCACACCTTGAATTTTGGCATTTGGGGCATTCTGGCCTTATATCTGGTAGGTATTTGCTGCAGATATAGGGGCTGGAGTAACTGTGCGTTTGCAGCAGTCGAAGCGTTATTTGTTGTGCTTTATTTAGTGCTGAGTGAGGTGAGGGGAATTCCTTTCTAAATAACTTATAGTGCGAGCAAATTTTATGATATGATAGGAGTGGTTCCCGGTGCGTGTTGGTGACCCCGGCCAGTGAGCCGGACCACGACCCCCCGCGGCACGTAAGATCATGCGCGAGGTTATGGGCCAGCTCATTACCGTTGGGACCCCTGGTTGAACGTTGATCCCTTCATGACCAGGGAACCAGTGGATATGCTTGTCTACAGTTATCTGAACAGATGCTAGAACTCTTAATGCCGCCTGGCAAAGTGTACCGCGGCGGTATGCCAGTGCAGCGGGTTCAGAGTCGGTAAATATTGTGTCGCGCTGAGGAAGTGCTAGAGCAAGGGCAATGGCCACTTGTTCAGCCTCGCAGGCTTTCTGAGTTTTTACGGTAAAAGCATTAAGAGCTTTTCCGTCTGGGGCGACCGCCACAGCTGCAAAGTAGGGTTTGTCCACGTATTTAGCGGCGTCTACGAAAACCACGTCTGTCGCGTGTAGGTTGGCCGCTTTTAGTAAGGATTGAGCTCGTGCCCTTCTTCGAGCCTGATCGTGCACCGGGAGCATGTTCCTGGGGAAGGGTAGCACTGTGATTTTAGCGTGAAGGTGTTGCGGTAAAGGTTCTGCTTCGTTGACTTGAGTTGGAATAGGAAGACCTATGTGTGAGAGGAGTTCCTGACCCGCAGCTGTCGAAGACAGGCGCATGAGTTGGGACATTGCGGGAGCTTCCACTCCAGCACTTTTTTAATCCTCCTTGGTATCTACCTATAGGAACGGTGAGTGCGCACATAAGTAATTTTAGCGCGAGTGCGTTAAGAAAAATGCTGACATCGGCAGTGTTCCCAAGATTTGTAAAAAGTAAGTGTCAGAGTTCTAGCAGGAATCGAACCGCGATGTTCTGCGTGGCCATTAAGTATTCTACAAGAAAACCACACCAAGTTCTCAAATAGACCCTAATGAATGTTAGTGAAACGTGGGTTGTGGTTGCAGTACTGGCTATTCAATTTTATAAACATTTCATACGTGCTCCTATGATACAGCAGTCACGTGAGGTTAACGTCAATTCTAGTTAGCTGCCATCTGCTGAAGTTGATTTATGTAGCAGTTTCCATGGTTACTATCCTAGCGAGCACCAGCGCTTCGTAGTAGCCTGTCACTTCTATTATGGCTAATATTCATGTTTCTGAAAGCATCGTTACGCAACTGCTAGCAACTGGTTACATAAACATCTGCAACTGTTCGACATATGTCTGTACTTGCAACATTTGTACATATATTCAGCGTCATTTGGCAAGTTGTCGCTCAATAAAAAATACAATATGGTCACATTCTCTCCACATGCTTCGCATAACGTTGATTCCCGTGGTACGTGGGTTCTGCCGTATTTTGTATCATGACGTTAGCACGACAATGCTTGCCTCCGTGTTACAAGAATTTATAAGAGGGCTCGGCAAATTGATTTCTTTGTATTTTTACTTCCAACCAAAGATAATTACAATATTTATAACAGACGGAAAACTGAAAAAAAAGACATTTCAGTGTCTGTTTTGTTCGAATAGTGAAGCTAGGTCAATGTCCAGGTGCTGCATGAGACCCAAAGCAGCACAAAAGACGGAGCCAAAAAAAGGGAGAGGGGGACGCAAAAACAACAGTGCGGAGTTAGAACAGAACAAAGTTTATTCCTAAACACCAGTGTTGAAAAACAAACTTTAGCAATGTGGGATAAGAAGTGGAGCTCTGGAAATAGAGCGGTAACCTTAAGGAACTTTAAAATCAAACTTAATCGCACTTCTTACTTTTTTGTGCATTGACAAGCTTACAAGTAACAGTGTGTAATCACGGAATGACAGCGCGGAAAAGGACGTGAAATAAATTTAATGATTATTTCACTGTGACAGCGATTATCAGTTGAGTAGAAGTTTTTTCATCGCTGCCACCGCCATTTATCCTATACCAATCAATGACATTGTTTCAGGTGTCTAATGTTCTACGAACAAACGAATGTGGGCAGCAGCTGCGCGCGTTGATCTCAACTGAAGCCAGTATAGACTCTTCATACAATTTCATCTTGTCCTATAGTTTTTGTCTCAGATCTGCCTTCGTATTGCTGGTTGTCACCACAGGCTACGTTGTTAAACATGCTCCGCCCTACACCAAATGTTAGCCAGGAGTTGTGTACTAAACACCTCTAGCGTGCGGTAGGTATTACGGTGGGCATATTGGCTGCTGTATGAATGTACGAGCCGGAAATCTACATAATAAAAACCTAAAAAAAGAAAATGAATTTTCGCATCTTCGTGCGCACTTGGAGGTCTGAAAATGCGCACTACATTTCCATGAGGTCAGGATACTGTGTAGATCAACTGGCTAAGGCACTCGGCTGCTGACTCGCAGGTCGGCGGATGGAATCCCGGGCGTGGCAGCCGAAATGTCAATAGAGGCGGAAATGCTTTAGGCCGGCGTGCTTTGATTCATGTGCAGGTTAAAGAAGCCTCGGAGTTCGAAATTTTTGGAGCGCTCAAATAAGGCAACCCTCATAATGATATGTTGGTGTTGGAACGTAAAACCTCATCAATTACTGTTATTATATTATATTAGGATACTGGGTAAGTGCAAGAATCACAAATTGTGGGATCTACTAGAAGTTTCTTACATTACTAAGGCAGGGGATGACTGTACTAGTTAGTAGTGACACGTCAAGTCAGTTGCACTTTTCTGATTATAGTGCATTAGAAAGCTGGCTAGACTAGGCAGCAGTTCTGGCTATTCTGCGCATGTGTCGGGGATATGCGTAAATTGCCCTGTTTTATGCTTGAAATAACATCTGCTAGAAGTGACGCCAATGTTCTTGTTCTCGTACCTCTCTTGTGCATTTAGGGTTTACTACAGTGGCGGAATACCCGGCGATACCCTTCTGCACGCGTGTGCTGCGACAACTTTGCGCATAAGCGGCAGGCAGCATGAAATGCTCTTCACATCTTTTATGGGCACGTTTAGTAGATTTATGCCATGTCCCATCTTAATGTAGTCAGCTGCTGGTCCTACTTCTGATAACATCACAATTTATTGCTACCGCTTTTATTGCCTTTCCCTCACGACAAAACTGACCTCTTTGACGTGCGTCGACTATGAACTGTTGCACGTGGCGTAGGCTGCAAACCAGTGCTCTTAAATCTTTTTTTTTTGTTAGTGTCGCCCAAACGTTTTTGAAAAGCCGCCAAACTCAGCCAAAGGACGCTAAACGATATGATGATAATTTTTTCGTAGTCTTTAGTTTTTGACTTGATAAGACACGTGAAGACATTATTTTTATGTAAACAATATTTTAAATAAAATTATGCTGTGGGGAATGGAGTTGGTGTGAGCTGCCACTTCCTGGCTATACGCCACTTTGAATCAGTGAAGCAGCTGCAGTCCACGCGTTTGCGTGAACCGTGAGCCGTCCAGCTAAGCCGTTCGGAGACGCTTTGCCCATCTTCCATTGGAACATTAGGAGTGCTCGGAACGGCCACATTGCTCGCTAAAGATGATAGCGCCACAAGCGCCTTAATCTTGTATGCTTTGGCCTCATTTATTGAAGCTTTTTTTAAAATAAATCTATATAAAGAGAGGTTGGTGCCAAAGCGTTGCGCCGGCGACTCCTCTTCTCTTGCACAAAAGTCGACATCGCATGTTTTGTAGTAAACACAACCATATACATGTGTACACAGCGCAACGCTTACACAATGAGTCCTCGTTTTTCAATACCGAATGTCCACACCGCTTATAAATGTGTCCACGCTACACAAAGTTTGTAAAAACACGAGTAATCACGCCAATTTGAAGTGCTCACACAAAACATGCAAGTTCAATAACATGTCTAAGATGATCTTGTCGCTTAAATACTGAATTGTTTTCAGAAAGGTTTTTCCAAGCTTGTTCCGAGTATTTCACTGTTCTCACAGTTTCCGAAATTTCTTTGTCTGCTTCAGAACATTCTACCGAAAATTGTGAAAGTCCCCCCCAAAAGTCGCTAAGACTCCAAAGAGATGAAATTGACGCTAACACGACTGAAAAAAAGCTAAGTTTAGCGATATTCTCGCTAAGTAAACACCACTGCCGCAAAGAGTGGCCAGTGAGTGCGACGGCGAGTGGTTGTGTGCGCATGCGCTGCTGCTCGACATGTCTCAGTCGCCGTGAAGGCAGCGTTGCTAGTAAGCGTGCTTTCCTTTTACGCCCTAATCAGCACAATAATGAGTGAGAATGAATAATAACACGTCTTATATAACTTTGACCACTGATTATGGCGCGCATAAAAAGATCAAATCACACACAGCATACAGAACGACTATACAGCGCAGGAAAATATCTTCCGCTTAGCTTCCACACATTCCGGGATATTTGTGACATTTGAACGCAGCTTGAAAATTTAATTCTACTCAAAGCGCGGAAAGCATGTTTGAACCTGTCATTACCATTAGCGGTGTTTTCATTTCCACTAGGATCTAATTACGCGTGATGGTGAGTTGTCGGTAACATTAGAGCACTGTTTGTGGGTAATATCGATGAAGTTGTGTGACGGCAATTTTACTTGCGTGCAAATGCACAGTTCGGAAACCACTTCAGAAGGGAATTATCTCTCAATAATAAATTTTGAGTTTGGAAGTATTAGTTAATTCTTGGTAAACACAACTCAATCACTGTATCTACAAGGTTCATATAAGGAGATCTCGAGGCTTGTATGGGATTATTCTTTTGATTGAGCTTCTATTATTATGTTTGCGCTTTTGAAAGATCGCTTCATTGCACTTCAGCATCATTTCGTCCAAATGGCGGGAACACATTAGTATCATGTTTTCTTACCTTATTAGGCAAGCATATTCGTAACACGGCATTACCGAAAAACGGTGTGCTGATGTATTTTCATCATGGTAGTGTGAATTCCTCAGGGTGGGGATGAGCCAGAAGTCTAGCATCCACACCTACATCTACATAAGAAGGCGGTTCAGACTTTCGCTTGTACTCGGTTGGATTAATAAAACATCGATATTCCTCTGTGTTAACTGGCAACGGCAGCATGGGAGAAATATAATAAGCAAGCAATGATTTGACGGTTGTGAACAACCAGGCCAAATAAGATAAAAACATGGCGTTTTTCTTTTCAGTTCGAGCCCACCACATGGAAATATGCATCTGTAGACGCGACAAGCAAAAACATATCTGTGCGGATGTTCGTACATTAGATATCGGTCTGTGATAAAACATGAAATACCTCAAAGGAACGCGAATGTGAATGCAAATAGAAATGCAAATCTGGTCGAGTTCGTTAGAATGCATATTAGAGCACGTAAAAAAATTCGAGGAACATAGAAACGAGACTAGCGCAACTTTATACTAAATTTCATGCTCAGAACTCACGCCTATTTATTAACCAACAATGCTCAAAACATCACGGTGTCGCGTAGATATAGATGTAGCTATTTTCTTTCTACTTTTGGCTCGTACCAATGTCGCGGGTCTGCCCAGGAGCAGGGTTTGCGGTGGTGTCCTTGAGTGGCTCACCGGCTTTGTTGTACGAGCGTGTTCTCTTCCTTCCTGCGAGGGTCTGTTTCCCATTTAGGGGACCGCAGGCGGCTTTGTATCCGCGGCGCCCGAAGGTATGCGTGGTGAGCTGTACGGTGGAAGCCTAACGGATGTCGCGGTAGCTCGTTGTATGTTTTTACATTAGTTTAGGTCGTTTGTGTTTAGGCGGACGGCGGTCATCGAGTTCAAACTCGGTGGAGACCGCCCGCTATTGGGTGTACCTGTTTGAATTCGTGACACCCGATTGGGTGTGGTGAACGGATACTTCTGAGTGGTCCTTTTTGTTTGTCTCGGGGGGCGCTTCGGGACGCTTCCCGGGGAGCCGAGGGAGAGTCGCACCGGAGACGCCACGAGAGCAGGTTGCAGCGGGTGCTGCTCCGAGTTGTTAGAGTTATGCAGCGTACAAGTGTGTACGACGTCTATTATGAACACAAAGCCAAATAAATCGGTTTAGGAGCAACTCTATGGATCTGCCGTGTGTACGTGTCATCTCTCCGGCGGCGACCAAGTAGCGACCAGAACACTACGCTACAAAGTGGTGGAGGCTGCGCGGTAGCGAAAATCCCCGTATACAGTGATGCCCACTCTGAGGAGCCAGAACGGCGCGGGCGACGTTGCGAGAATGGCCCACCTTCCAACTGGCGCAACCTCGAGACCCTTCATCGAGCCCCCAATCTTCAAAGGTACACCTGAGGAATTCGTATTGGAGTGGGTGACCTGCTACGAACATGTATCTTCACTCAACTCATGGGACGACGATACAAAGGAGAAATTTCTTTATTTGGCTTTGGAGGGCGACGCAAAAAGAAGTGGTATACAACGAAAGTCATGACCAGTGCTCCTAATACGTGGGAAGAGTGGGCCACATTGCTTAAGTCTAGCTTCACTGGCCACCACGCAGCAGAGACAACCCGCCTGAGACTAGAGAATCGAGTTCAACTGCCGTCTGAGAGCCCGGAGCAGTATTATTACGACGTACTGCAGCTGTGCGCCCGCGTAGACCCAGCTATGAAAGAGGAAGACTGCGTACGTCATCTTTTGCGTGGACTCCGCGCCGATGCTCTAGAGAAAACGGTCCTCGCCAACACGACGAGTTCAGGAGAATTTTCACAAATTCTGCAACAGATAAACCATGCCGCGTTGATGGCCCGTGTCCATTTGAGTCCTCTGAACAGCTACCTCCCAGCCAACGTTACGCAGCCGTGGTCAGCGGCCATTCCTGGGGAATCAATCGCGACACAGCCCACTCTGGTGAGCGCTCCCGTTCGCGAGCACCAGGACGCCGCGCCGACATGCATTTCGGACGCCCAACATCACTGACGCGACGCTGCGGGCAATCTGGAATTTAAGGCCCTCGCCGAGTCGATTAAGGCACTTGCCAACAGGTTGAAAGCTGCAGAGGACGAGGTTTGCCAGCCGCCTGCCCAGTGGCCTCATAGAACATCCCGTGGCGGCGATGGGCGCCCCCGGTGCTACTACTGCCATTGCCTCGGCCACATCGCGCGACAATGTCACAGGCAGTACGAGGACCAGCAGCGACAGAGAAGGGACGAACAAAGCGGCAACGGTGAGCGGCATTTTGACTCGGGAAACGGGAATGGCCAGGCATAGGGGGCCAGCCTGGCCGTTCAGTGTGCACATTGGCGGTAAACCAATTAATCTATCTACCAGTCAAGGCAAACGGTAGAAGTGACAGGCTAATCGTCGACACCGGCTCTTCTGTAAATGTTGTTTCCCTTGATTTCGCGCAGAAGATCACTTCAGTTTAAGAATTTAGAGAGATTCGAATTTTGATTAGTGGCATTGGAGGAAATATCCTATCGCCCATGGGGGAAGCGGAAATATTTCTTGAATTCGGCACCATGAAAATAGGTCATAAATTTCTAATTGTCAAGGAATGCCCTTACGAGCTGCTGGGTGGGCTCCCATTTTGCCGAGCAGCTCGGTTTGTCATCGATTTTTCTGCGGAGAAATTGCACATTGGGGGAGAGGCGTTTGATCTTCAAGTAGGGCCGAAGAATGTAACTCACGGCGATGTCCCAGTGAGGTGCCAGGAGCAGATCCGCATAGAGCCACGCACCGAGGCGATTGTGCCTGTACAGGTTCCCATAGACGGCGTCCACATTATCGAGCCTAATGTTAATTTGAGAAACGGGTTGTGTGTGGCACGAACCGTAACGAATGTGTTGAGTGGTGTCGGCATTGTCCGTGTGGCTAACCCTACCATGTCGCCAGTAACTTTGCATTGCAGCACGAAGCTTGGCTGGGCTGCGTCTATTTATGATGCACAGCTCGGCGTCGCTGCGCCGCACTGCCCAGTGGGTAGCGGTGACTTCGAAGTCGACACTGGGGACCATTTGAAACCTTCCGAAAGAGCGGAGCTACTCTCACTTGTAAAGAAGTTCCACTATTTGTTTACGGGAGAACATGACCCAATTCGGAGAACTGACGTCGCGGAGCATGTCATAGACCAACTGACGCGGCTCCCACTCATCAACATCCCTACCGACATTCCACCTTCGAAAGGGAAGTCATTGGCCAGCAGATTGATGAGATGCTTCATGACGGAGTGGTCAGAGAGTCCAACAGCCCATGGTCGTCTCCTGTGGTTCTGGTAAAGAAGCCGAACGGCGGCTGGCGCTTCTGCGTAGATTTCAGAAGAGTCAATGCTGTAACGAAGAGAGACGTGCACCCTTTGCCGAGAATCGACGACATTCTTGATTTGCTGCAGGGATCCCGTTACTTCACGACATTGAATTTGACATCAGGCTATACTGGCAAATTGCAATTCGAGAAGAGGATAAGCCTAAGACAGCATTTTCATGTGGGCGGGGACTCTACGAATTCAACGTTGTCCCATTCGGTCAGTGTAACGCACCCGCCACATTTCAGAGAATGATCAACAGACTTCTCAGTGGTCTGCTCTGGAGGGTGTGTTTGGCCTACTTGGACGACATCGTGATTTTCTCTAAGACCATGGAAGCCCATTTGAGAGACTTGCAGAGTGTACTTACGGCTTTGGAAGCAGCGAACCTACGACTGAGGCCCGAGAAGTACAGTTTCGCCCGAAAGGAGATTAAGTATCTCGGACACATTCTTACGGGCGAATACATCCGGCCGGATCCCGACAAAGTGGCAGCGATCAAAAAATTCCCCAAGCCACGGAACAAGAAAGGTGTGCAGAGCTTTTTTGGTATCTGCAACTACTATTGGCGATTCATTAAGGATTTTTCTAGTATTTCTCGACCTCTGACCAACCTGATCAAAAAAGATGTTCCTTTCGTCTGGGATGCGGCCTGCGAGGTAGCGATGGAGTCCCTCAAAAAGAAACTTGTCACAGCCCCCGTTCTGCGTCAGTTTGAGCTGGGACGACCAATATAGGTGCACACGGATGCTTGCGATTACGGCATTGAAGCCGTGCTCGTTCAGAGAATCGCAGCTCAAGAAAGAGTCATCGCATATGCTAGCCGGCACCTTAATAAAGCTGAGGTTAATTACAGCACCACTGAGAAGGAATGTCTCGCCGTCGTGTACGCCTGTGCACAGTTTCGGCCGTACGTTTTCGGGGCTAAATTCACAGTCGTGACCGACCAAGCTAGCCTTGCTTGGCTTATGAAGGTCCGGAATCCGAATGGTCGTCTCATGCGGTGGTCTTTGTTGCTGCAGGAATTCGACATAACGCTGAGACACCGCCCAGGCCGGAAGAATGGAAATGCCGATACGCTTTCTAGCCTTCCTCATGACCCCGCGCCAGCAAGCGAAGAAAATCAATTACCGTTGCTGGCTCTCGATCGAGTGGATGTTGGGGAACGACAGAGGGCAGATCCATGGATGGGAGAAATTATCCAGCACCTCGAGCGGCCGAACGCACCCGTTGTCAGGAAAACTAAAAGAACGGCCCGGAGCTTTCGGTTAATCGATGGTGTTCTGTATCAGAGGGCAAAAGGGTTTCAGGAAGACCGCGCGGCACTTGTCTCCAGGTGTCTGAGACCGGACATCCTAAAACACTGCCATGACGACACCACGGCAGGCCACCTTTGTGTCAAGCGCACATGGGAAAAAGTACGCTGCCGGTATTTCTGGCCAAAGATGTTCGCATACGTGAGCAAGTATGTCCTCACCTGCCCAGACTGCCAGACGAGAAAGCCACCACCCGGCAAACCTGTCGGTTTTCTCCAACCGTGGGGCGGCCATTTGAGCAAATCGGCATGACGTTTTTTGGACCTTTCGTGAAGAGTAAACGCGGCCATCGCTACGTGCTTGTGATGACTGACTATCACTCAAAGTGGGTAGAAGCGGTCGCCTGCTCCGCTGCAACGGCCGCTGAGGCAGCCCAAGCTTTTGTGGAGCAAGTGGTTCTACGACATTTATCCCCGGCGAAGATAATCACTGACCGGGGAAAGCATTTTATTAGTACCTTCATTGGAGAGGTATTCCGAGCAATGCAATGGGGAGCAACCACGTCACAACCACCGCCTACCACCCGCAGACGAATGGCCTGTGCGAGAGGTTCAACCGTACGCTTGCGGACATGCTCAGTATGTATGTTTCGACAGACCACCGGGATTGGGACGAATTCCTCTCTTATGTCGTCTTCGGTTACAACTCTTCGCAGCAAGAGACAACCGGCTTCACGCCATTTTTCTTGTTGCATGGCCGCGAGCCGACCTTGCCCATTGATGCGAGCCTCAACCTGCAACGTGACAATGAGGGTGCCTTCAATGCATATGCAGTGGCGCGAAGGCTTCGCCAAGCTCGGGAGCTCGTGGCTCGGTGCGAGAGGGACCAGCAAACAAAAAACAAGAGAGCGCACGATGCCCGACGACGGGGTGCGGTGTTTTGACCGGGGCAATTCATCTACGTGTGGACACCCTCACGAGCGAGGGGCAAAACAACAAAGCTCCTCCACCGCTACCATGGACCATTTCGCCTCCTTCGACAAGTAGCGGAGAACAACTGGGAGGTCGTGGACCGCAGCGGAAGGAAGAGGGACATTGTGAATGTAGCGCGTTTGAAACTGTGTCGCCCCCGTTCATGTCTCGATGACGACGCGGATGACGAGAGTGAGAGCGAACGCGAGTGTTTGGTCCGTGTTGACACCCCAGTGCCGCAGCGTGATGCCGCAGTTCCGCCCGCGAGTGATCATGGTCAAAGTGAACATTCGACTAGTGACACCGAGGTCTACTTTGATCCGCGCACACAATATAGGGACCAGTCATCCGACACCAAACTGAAAAGACTCGGGGCTTATGACAGTGACACCGAGATTTACTACACAGCCAGTGATGTTGAGTGAGTGAGTTAAAGGACTCCCTTTGTAACTCTGTGTGTCTCCATGTGTGCTTTCGTACTAAGATGTGTGCGTCAGAACTGTAGTTAGCAATTTGTATTTTCTTTGTTTCACTGTTTTAAAAAGGGTTTTATTTTGAGCATGTGTGTTTCGCCATCATGTATCAGTGTTTTATTGTCTTGCAGATGTAAAATGTTTTGTACATTTATTCGGTCGCGGGTCGCCTTTTTCGCATGTTACAGTTATGTGTCATTTTCTTTTAAATGTACGTGAAATGTTCTTTCTTTTTTGGAGGGCGCAAAGCAAATTGTGTCCTTAGTTGTGGATATTTAGTTTACTTGCAGCTCATCCAGAGTGAGGACACTCTTAGTTCGTATAGGGGAGTTGTCGCGTAGATATAGATGAAACTATTTTATTTCAACTTTTGGCTCGTTTCAATGTCGCGGGTCTGCCCAGGAGCAGGGTTTGCGGTGGTGTCCTTGAGTGGCTTACCGACTTTGTTGTACGAGCGCGTTCTCTTCCTTCCTGCGAGGGTCTATTTTCCATTTAGGGGACCGCAGACGGCTTTGTATCCGTGGCGCCTGAAGGTATGCGGGGTGAGCTGTAGGGTGGAAGCCTAACGGATGTCGCGGTAGCTTGTTGTATGTTTTTACTTTAGTTTAGGTCGTTTTGTGTTTAGGCGGACGGCGGTCATCGAGTTCAAACTCGGTGGAGACCGCCCGCTATTGGGTGTACCTGTTTGAATTCATGACACCCGATTGGGTGTGGTGAACAGATACTTCTGAGTGGTCCTTTTTGTTTGTCTCGGGGGGCGCTTCGGGACGCTTCCCGGGGAGCCGAGGGAGAATCGCAGCGGAGACGCCACGAGAGCAGGTTGCAGCGGGTGCTGCTCCGAGTTGTTAGAGTTATGCATCGTACAAGTGTGTACGACGTCTATTATGAACACAAAGCCAAATAAATCGGTTTAGGAGCAACTCTATGGATCTACCGTGTGTACGTGTCATCTCTCCGGCGGCGACCAAGTAGCGACCAGAACACTACGCTACAACGGTAAGCCACGCAATCTTTTCCGTCCGTCGACTCCCGTTGCTCGGGGCTCGTCGGACTTCGCTGACGGCGCCTCGCGCCCGAGGTGAACGCTCACCTTTTGTTGCCCCGCTGCGTACGCACGGCCGAGGGGTGGTGCGGTGTCCTAGTGCGTGGCCTAGCTACGCCGACCCGTCTCCCTTCGAAGCCAAAGCGAGCGCCTTTGCCCTCGCTCGAGCAACCGGGCCTTCGGCACGGTGTCTCCGTGGATCACCTTTACCGCGGAGACGTGCTCGTGGCACCCTGGGTAGTACCTTGTGCCCGTGGCGTGGATAAGCCTATTTGCTTTCCCGCCGCGCCTTTTGCAACGGGCTGTACTGCGTTTGGTGTTGCCACAATAAAGAGTTGCGACTTTGAGCAGTATCGTGTTCTCGCCATGGCCACGGTTAACGCGTGCCCTGCGGCTCGCTAAGACCGGACCCACGCTGGTGGCCGTACTCCTTCGGGATACGTGTACACCACACTGGCACCCAACGCGGTATCAAAAGCTCTAGCTTTTGACTGCTCTTAGCGAGTCAGTTCACCTGCGCGATTCGGGCTCGTCGCAACATGGCTGCTTCGCGGGATTTTTGTCCGCTGTCCCTTTCAGCGGGTGCCGCGTTGCACAAGGAGGCCATTGCCTCTATTGAGGGAACCCTTCTGCACCCGTCCGTGTCGGCACCCGCTATTGCGGAGACGACACGAGGCGCCTAGCCGCTCCCTTTGGAGATGGCGCGTCGCTTCGGAATGGGCCTCTTGCCCTACCCGAACGTTACGCACAAGCACCTCCGACTGCTAATGCGCCCTTCGGTATGCATGGCAGTTCGTCGGCACAGCGCTCGTAGTCGGTTCCCTGCGGAATTGACGGGGAGCAGGCCTTGGCCCTCGCCGACTTTTGCCCGCCATCAGCCGTGCAACCGACACTTCGACCGCACGCTGAGCAGGCACCTGAATTGTCGATGGTAGCCGCACCAAGTGCGCCTTTGGTTCGACAACAGGCCAATCCCACAAGGAGCCTATTTTGCTCTGGGAATGGCGCGCAGGGCGGTGGTTTGTTTGAAACCGCCGCACTGATCGAGCTGGGCGACTGCTCGCCTTCGCTCGACCGCGCCGCTAACGCACCAACGGCTTCCTACGAAGCCGGTGCGATGACGCAGACGTTGCTGCAAAACGCCGTGCAAATGATCCAAGCACTCTTGGGAGCTGTGCAAACGCTTTCGGCTGGTCCGAAAAGCGGTCACCCAGCTGTTATGTTGCCTTTGCCAACCTACAGCGGATACGGTGATCAGCTCACCGCCCGAGATTACCTCGACTCTCTGTCACGTTATCAGAGAGTGATGGGTTTGGATGATAAGGTGGTGCTCGAACGTGTTGTTCCAGCTGCACTCACTGACACGGCGGCGAGATGGTATCGGCTCACCGGTTACCGTGCAGCAACCCTCGAGAAGTTTCGTGCGGTCTTTTTGCGCGAATTCCTACCCGCTGACTATGAAAGTTGGATGCGGCGAGAGCTCTAGCTCCGTACACAAGCTCCTGACGAGTCTTTACAGGAGTATACACGTGCGATGGATGAACTTATTTCTATCGCTGAGCCCCGAGCCTCGAACGAGGAACGCGTCGAACGGGTGATGCGGCAGGCACATCCGACTTTTCGGCATACCTGCGCGGCGGTCGCTTCAGTGACTTGGAAGCGTTGGCCGCCGAGGCGAAGCGCATCCAAGGCGACATTCTCGCCGCGCGTGTCTATCGCCCGCCGCTGCCAGCCAGCGATGCCCTTGAGCCGTGCTGCGCTTGGAGAGGGGCCATGATCCTTCCCCAACGGCAACAGCCTCTCGGCGCCGTCTTTGCGGCTGCAACCGGCTGTGCGTGGGAGTTTAGCGATCGCGCTCTTGACCCCTTTACGCATGCAAGGCGGGCAGCCTGCGCTGCTCCACCTGCAACCTCCACACAGGGACGCTTTCCGACCCAACGTAATGTGGGAGGTGCGGCTTGCAGAAACGTATCCTGCGATAACGTAGCGAGCCGATCACGACAGCTCGAGGCTGCTCCGTCTGGGAATACAGACCGTGATGGAATGCGCTGTTACCGCTGCCGTGAAAATGGGCACATAGCAAGGGAATGCGCCGGATCCAAGCCTCCTGCGAGGCAGGGAAACGGGCTTCTGGGTCGTTCGTGAATGCACGAGTGACCCAACCTTTTCTTCTTCCCTCTGCGTGCAGGGCAAGCGTTTTTCTTGCTGATACGCACGCGCTGTTCATTCCGGTCACCATTGCTGGCCGTGAATTTTCGGCTTTGCTGGATACGGGCACTAGCACCTCGTTCTTTGGCGAACAGGTGTTGTCCCACTTGCAGAAGCACTCAGTGCGCTTGCGGAACAGCCGCACGACATTCACCCTTGCGAATGGCGTGGCCCATTCGGCCGGCACTGCAAGGTTGACTGTCCGATGGGGAGATCGAATGAGACGCTGCCGCCTTGTTCATCTTCTAGGGATCAATGTTCCAGTGATTCTCGGTCGGGACTTTCTCCTTAAAACCGGTATCGTTGTGGACATTGCGAATGGCGGCTATCGTGATGGCCCATTTTGCCAACTCAAGCCGTTCATCAGCCCGCCGGCGCTTACCGTTGCCTTTGCCACAGAAGCGTTGGAAACGTGCCCTGTGCAGAGTTAGGGGCCAAGCCCCCGCTCACCGCATTTGCCCTCTCACAGTCCCCTTCGGGAACGAGAGGCGTGGCACGAACCGTGTCGTGCGCCAACTCCGGGGTCGTACCCTGGCGTTCCGCGCTCGTCGGCTCGAAACCCCTGTGTGAATCGACCGACACGACACGAAGAGGCACTACATCCTTTGCTCGCCTGCGCGACTCAGTTGGATGAAGCACAGAAGGCTCGTCTGTCGACACTGTTACGTCAGTACGACGAGATCTTCACCGATCAACCTGGCTGCACCAATTTAGTGAGCCATGTGATCGAAACTGGTGACGCGCTTCCTTTGAAGTGTAGCCCCAGGCCCGTCAGTCTCGCCAAAAGGCAGATGATCGATGGGTTGCTAGATGACACGCTTGCGGCTGGCATTATTCGCCGCTCGTCTAGCTCCTGGGCGTCTCCAATTGTGCTGGTGCCTAAGAAAGATGGCAGTCATCGCCTTTGCGTTGACTATCGCCGTCTGAATAGAGTGACTCGTAAGGATTCCTATCCGCTCCTCACGATAAACTCCATCGTAGGTAACCTGGGTGATGCATGGTACTTTACCACGCTTGACGCCTCTAAAGGTTACATACAGGTCCGGAAGGGTAACCGTGACCAGTGTAAAACTGCGTTCACCTCACACAGAGGGTCGTTCGAGTTTACTCGTATGCCCTTTGGTCTTTGCAATGCTCCTGCGATGTTTCAAAGACTCATGGACCGCGTCCTCAGGGAAGCAAAGTGGTCATACTGCATGGGCTACTTCGACGACATCGTGATTTATTCACGAACCTTCGAAGAGCACTTGGCCCATGTTGCCGATGTACTCGAGAGGGTGAGGATCGCCGGGATGACATTAAACCCCGCTAAGGTCCAATTAGCGCAGACCCGTGTTCAGTTGCTCGGGTTTACGCTGGGCGAAGGCTCCATAGAGCCGGATCGGGAGAAACTTCGAGCTATTCTCGAATTGCCCGTGCACAAGGACGTACGTGGCCTTCGCCGTTTTCTAGGAATGGTCAACTTTTACCGTTCCTTCATTCCGTCCTGCGCCCGACTGCAGGCGCCCTTAAGCAAACTCTTGGGTAAGTCTGCTGAGTGGCAATGGGGACTTGAGCAGTAGGAGGCGTTTTGCCGACTGTCTAACGCCATAGCGGAGACAGCGCAGCTCAAGCTCCCCGACCTGACCAGACCGTTCGCTTTACAAACTGATGCGAGCGAACTGGGTTTAGGAGCTGTTCTCCTACAGGAATACGATGGCGTGTTGCAGCCGTTGGCCTTTGCCAGCCGCTCCATGGTCTCTG
Source organism: Rhipicephalus annulatus (assembly GCA_013436015.1). Classification (NCBI taxonomy): domain Eukaryota; kingdom Metazoa; phylum Arthropoda; class Arachnida; order Ixodida; family Ixodidae; genus Rhipicephalus; species Rhipicephalus annulatus. Next base: position 2,006,138 of record WOVY01009471.1, on the reverse strand, counting down.
CGGAGAAAAATTATTCCGTGACCGAAAAGGAGTGCCTCGCCATCGTGTTTGCACTGCGGAAGTTTGACGTCTATATTGATGGGACGAAATTCATAGTGCCAACGGATCACAGTGCGCTCAGCTGGCTGATGCGGCTCCGTGAGCGTGCCGGCAGGCTGGCGCGCTGGGCTCTCCTGATACAGCACTATGACTTTTTGGTGCAGTATTGAAAGGGGAGCACCAATGTGGCAGCTGACGCGCTATCTCGTGCCCCATTGTCGGCCGAGGACCTTGATCCCGGTGCGACAGCCGCTAGCGGTGCCTTAGCACATGCAAGCGTCGGGGGTGAAACAGCAGCTTCGCCGCCATTCGGCGAGAAGGGTGAGTCCCCATGCGGACAAACCTTGGCTGCTAACCAGGTAAGCGGCGCACCGCGAAGCGGCCGAGCGGGGGAGCTTTCCGAAGGCCACGAGGCCGAGAGCGAACCCGTAACGCCGACTCAAGCGGTTGTTGCTGCAGTCCTGAATGGGCGCGATACCAGACCCCCCCATTTTGGGAGAATGGGCATCGCTTTCAGCAGAGAAGAGCTTCTGAAGGCCCAGCAAAGTGACCCATTTTGTCGCGAAATGTGCGACGGTCTCAGAGAGATGGAGCGCCGTGACGCTGCTTGTCCTGCAGCGGGCGCCGAGAACGACTGTCTCGACGAGACGGAGCGCCGTGACGCTGCTTGCCCTGCAGCGGGCGCGAATAGGGGGCTCGAACCAGCGTGTGTCGCTGAGTCCCCGGCGGATTCATATTTGCTGGACCATGACGGGCTCCTGTTGAAGTATATAGCCACTGACGACGAGTCCATAGACCCGTACTAAAGTGCTTATTTGGGCCGGTTGGTACATGGTCAACGAAGTGAAAAAACAGCGCGTAACACAGGACAGAGAAGCGCCTCGTCCGTCTCTTCTCTGTCCTGTGTTACGCGCTGTTTTTTCACTTCGTTGACCATAGACCCGTTTAAGGTGGTTATGCCCAAAAGTCTGAGAGCCGCACTGTTGCGATCCTCTCACGACGAACCCATGGCCGGTCACCTGAGTGGCTCGAAAGTTTTTGCAAAACTGAGCCGCGTTGTGACCTGGCCCGGCATGAAGCGAGACATTTTTCGCTATTGCCGTTCTTACCGCGTCTGTCAAACGATGAAATGAAGGGTTGGCAAACCGCCCGGTCTTATGAAACCGATTATCAGTGAGCGTCCGTGGCAAGTGGCCACCTGCGATCTAATAGGACCATTTACCAGAAGTAAGCAGGGGTTCATTCTCCTGATGGTAGTCGTTGATCACTTTTCGAAATGGGTGGAACTTTCCCACTTCGAAAGGTGACAGCGCGACTGGTGCTTGAGAAGCTGCAGGAAGTGTTTTGCCGGTTCGGCTTCCCGTGAAAGGCTTATCACTGACAATGCTTCGTATTTCGCCGCTCGGGTGTTTGGTGTCACGTGCCGTTCCCTTGGAATTGATCACTGCACCACTTCACCCTACCATCCCCAGTCCAATGTGACAGAGCGCGTCAATCGTACGCTCAAACCGATGTTGGCGGTCTTTGCGGAAAGTCAAAGGGACTGGGCAGACCTTTTGAGTGAGCTCGCGTTCGCTATTCGAGCATCCGAGAGTCGCTCAACTAGTTTCTCGCCTGCCTTCTTAAATTTTGGAAGGGAGTTGGCAAATCTGGTGACCAGCGTCACTCAATGCCAGCTCGAGGAAGAGGAGGCGCCGGCAGACTGCTCTGCTTACGCGTCGGCACTTCGGGACAGGCTTTGTCGAGCTTTCTGCAAAGCAAGGCAAAGTTTGGCGTCGGTCAGGGCTCAGCAGAAGGCTCAATGTGACCGCAAGCATCGCGACCTAGTTTTTGAGGTGGGCGATCTTGTCTTGAAGCGCAACCACGCTCTTAGCGATGCCAGTAAGGGGTTCTCAACCTCGCTCGCTCCTAAGTGGCTTGGTCCATACCCAGTGGAGAACGCTTGCACTCCACTCGCGTACTTGCTGAAAGATCCCCATACGGGAAAACTCAGCCGTGCCCATATTGCAGACCAGAAACCCTTTGTATCACGGTCTGACGAGCTCGCGCCAGAGTCCAGCGGCACTTCGCGCCAGCAACGAGGCACACCCGGAGCAGCGGACCGCATTCTGGCCCCGCACCGGTATAATCTGAGGAAGCGGTCACCTTTGTGATTTCGCGCCGGACGGCGGACTTCTCCACAACCGAAGGCCCTCAGTTTACTGTTTAGCCTCAGTATAGGTTAGCTTCTTTACGGTCTTTTCTCGTAAAGAAGTTGACCCCGCCCTGTCTGCTGCCAATGTTTCTTTTTTTTTAAGTGTTCATGTGTATTTTATGTTTCTTTTGTCTAATATAAAGTGTTATTTGTATTTTATGTTTTTTGCGAAATGTTGAGTGTCATTTTGCTCTGTTTTTACTTTTCTTCCCGTGTTCATTCCGTCTACCGCGAAGGGAGCTGCGTGTGACCTTGAGTGTCGGTGCTTGCCGGGAGAGAGAGACGAAGGACGCTTTGCGCCTACGCTCGCGCAGCTGTCGGCGGTGACAAAAAGACCGCTTACTTAAAAGACATTTAAGTGCCCGTGTGACAGGGGTGCCCTGTCACACGGGCATTTAAGTGCCCGTGCTACTGTGCGTGCTTCTGTGCGTGCTTCTGTGCGTGACGCTTCAGTGCGAGCCCGCGAAGAGTGCGTCATGGCTTCCCCCCCATCGACGTGGACACTGAAGGTGCTGGGGGGGGGCATTGACCCGCTGACGTCAGACCGTCTGGCTGTTCTCAGCTCTCAACTGTCGCCGAAGAAGCCCTGCTGCCTTTCCCACCATGGCTCCTGCGCGAGGCCAGCTGAAAGCAGCTATATGCTGCCGGTCAACGACAGGGTGCCTCGCAGCCAATTCTGGTTTGGCCTCCCGGATAATGGAGAGGCCCGGCTTCCCGCAACGTCCAAGCTCCGTCATCGAGCCAGAAATGCGGGGCCTCCGAACCACAACCGAGGCGGCGTTCGCGGCTTATCAAGAGCAGCAACGAGCCATCAGTGAGCCCTTCCCATACCTCTGACCTCGCACTTGGGCATCGCACCGAGCGGACACTGTCACGCCCTTCCGCTCCTCCGCGCAGTGGACCTACCCCCCTTCAGCACCAGGAACACTAGTCCCACTTTTCTGTGCTCCCTTCCGCAGTTATTTTTATAGTGTCATGTGTTTATTTTGTTATTTAAGTTTTGTTTCTCCTTTGTAATCTTTTTTTAGCTGCAGTAACAGGGCTGGACTGAGGTTAGCTGTCGCTCATAGCAGTGTCATTTTAACTGCATGGGTGACGCCCGGCTGTCTTTTGCAGACCGGTAAAGGGCAAATTTAGGAGAGGGGGATGTTGGAATTGAGGCTAGCCCGCTGCCTTTGCGTGGGCTTTGCCGCCTTTTCTGCCGTTCTCATGTCCCGACATGTCTGCCCTCCTTTGCTGCCTGCCGTGGTGGGTGAGCGGAGTGACGTTTAACTCCCTCACCCGGTAGCGGATGTTGACTGTGGCGCCGCGCGCGGAGGCTCCCGAGAGGTTTTCGCGCGCTGCGGCAGAAGCGGACAGATACTCTCCAGGACTTCAAACGGTGAGCCACAAAATCTTTTCCGTCCGTCGACTCCCGTCGCTCAGGGGCTCGTCGGACTTCGCTGACGGCGCCTCGCGCCCGAGACGAACGCTCACCTTTTGTTGCCCCGCTGCGTACGCTCGGCCGAGGGGTGGTACGGTGTCCTAGTGCGTGGCCTAGCTACGCCGACCCGTCTCCCTCCGAAGCCAACGCGAGCGCCTTTACCCTCGCTCGAGCAACTGGGCCTTGTCTCCGTGGATCACCTTTACCGCGGAGACGTGCTCGTGGCACCCTGTGTAGTACTTTGTGCCCGTGGCGTGGATAAGCTTATTTGCTTTCCCGCTGCGCCTTTTGCAACGGGCTGTACTGCGTTTGGTGTTGCCACAATAAAGTGTTGCGACGTTGAGCAGTATCGTGTTGTCGCCACGGTGACGGTTAACGCGTGCCCTGCGGCTCGCTAAGACCGGACCCACGCTGGTGGCCGTACTCCTTCGGGATACGTGTACACCACAAATTGCAGTCCGGCTGCCGTAAGGCATTGGAGAACTTGCTCCAGACGAAAAAGATAAGTTTAGTTTCGAAATTTGCAGAGAATATCACTATGTCATCTAAATAGCAAAGGAAGATGTGCCATTTAAGTCCCCCGAAGACACTGTTCATCATCCTTTCAAAAGTCACCGGCGCATCGCAAAAACCGAAGGGCATTATATTAAATTCATATAAGCCGTCAGGGGTCACAAAAGCCGTTTTTGGATGGCCTGGTCCGGCCATTGGCACTTGCCAATATCCAGAGCACAGATCCAGCGAAGAGAAAAACTCCGCACCTTGAAGGCAATCCAAGGCGCCATCAATGCGTGGCAGGAAACAGACATATCCTTGCGTGTGATTTTGTTTAGTTGCCAATAATCCACGGAAAACCTAATCAAGCCATATTTTTTTCGCACGAAGATTACTGGCGAAGCCCAAGGACTGTGTGAACGTTGAATGACACCACGTTGCAACATCTCATCGACGTGTTGAGTGATGACGTCACGTTTAGCCTGCGAGACGCGGTAGGGGCGCTGACGAAGCGGATTATGATGACCAGTGTCGATATGGTGAGCAACAACTGACGTGCGTCCCCAGGGAGGTTGTCCGTGGTCTAAGGAGGCGCGGAAACGGTCAAGTAGTTGAATGAGCTTATTGCGCTGGTCATGCGTAAGCCCGGTGTCCACGCTGCGCAACAGAACTTCTTCGTCAGGTAGTGAGGGTGCGGTGGCAGCCGTGACAGCATCCACGGACATCGGCGTCGTATCGGAAGGGGCGTCGAAAGGAAAGATGGCACCATAAGCGTCAAGATGCCCAATACATTCACCATGCAATAAGGTAGCGGGACAAGAAAACGGATTCCACACGTGCACGGCCGGCACTGGAACCATCAGCAAACGTTATGACGGCAAACGGGACGACAAGGTTCCGGCGACGAGCGCATTCTTGCGACGGCATAAAGAGGGCAGTTGAATCAGAGATGGAGTTGCACAAAATAGACACCACTGTGACCGAAAAAGCAGAGATGATGACGTCAGCTGTGACGATCACGTTTTTGGGTGAGCAAGGAAGATCTATGAATGTCGTGCCGAACGGAAACAAAACGAGTTGTGCACGAGCGCAGTTGACAAGCGCATGATTAGCAGAAAGAAAGTTCCATCCCAGGATAATTTCATGAGACGCATGCGGAAGGACGACCAATTCAACGATGTAAAGTGCTCCTTGAATCACAGCACGAGCAGTGCATGTGGCAGAAGGCTGAACGTGCTGCGAACTTGCTGTGCGTAAGTAAATGTCAATCAGTGGAGTCGTCACTGTGTTTGGTTTGCGGCATAAAACTTCACTGATTACACAAATATCGGCACCTGTGTCGACAAGAGCAGTTGTGGCGAAACCGTTCACAAGCACGACAATCTCGTTAGGGGGCGAAAGATGAGGCCTTGGAAATGAAGGCCACTATGCACCGGTACATTTCATATTACAGACTATAACTTGTACTGGACAGTATGACGTGCACTATGTGCGGCTGCGCACCCTTTTTCGCTGATGCAACTATCATAGCATAACCACCCGTGAAGTATTTGAAGGTTTCTATATTAGGAGACGCGGGGCTCAACGTGTCAGTCTCCGGTATTATCCCGTTATCAAATAAGGAGCACTCATCCCTTTTCCTCAATATTTTGTCTGTTTTTGCAGATTTTTTTATGCGGAAAATCGTTCTAGTAACGAATAGTTTTCATACATTGGCCATTCCTTTGCCTTCCGAATTCGTTGTCGTGCATAATTGAGGGGAGACTTTGCCGGATTGTGGCCACGTTTTCTGAGCTACCAAAATAAACTTGTTTGAAGCATTCGCTTTGCTGCACATAATAACAGAAAAAGCCTTTGTCTTCTGAAACCGTTGGTTGCACACGATATTCAATAATTAAAAAAAGCACTTCATCCATTGTATTTTTCTGAAACATATTTTTAATGCAGGGGGACATCGAGGGAGCCCCGTCCAATGAGAAGGTGTCGGCCCACGTAGCTACGCGAGGACTATAGTACACCGCGTAGCCATCGCGGGTCGTGGCGCGGAGGTTTTGTAAAAACGACACCCTCTAGCCTCGTATATTGAACTCACGAAAACACTTTTTACCTGGGGCCGAGACAGTGTTCTCTCCACCGCACAGAAACTTAAGCAGACCACAGGTTTCGATACTCAGACTGATTCAGCTCAGGGTGTACACAAACCACATGCTAATGCACAAGATTTATCCGAAATATATATGTATATAGCCAAGTAATGCGTGTTCGGTACGCGCGGATATGGCCAATTTAGAGCATATATATATATATATATATATATATATATATATATATATATATATATATATATATATATATATATATATGCTTTGAAAGTGCCCTGCATTATGCGGCAGCGGCGAATTATTACCACGCTGTTAGAAAGAGAGAAAGAGACTATTACCAGCTCCGTAGTCGAAGAACAGCTCTCCAATGGGCCTCCGACGCAGGAGGAAGACTGTTCCGACTTGGGATGGCCCACAACGTGATAAAGCACGTTTGAAAGATAACATTAATTTTTTTTCATCCATCTACCTATTTCAATTGTTTTAAATCATCGCGATGGGCCTCCTTGCTTTTCGTGATTGCGTAATGTTTCAGTCAAACGATCACTTGTAATTTCTTTAACTATGTTTCAATTAAGTGGAAGCGCGACACTTTATTCGTTGGACTACCGCTTCGATAGTGATCATGCATGTATAATGTATGGCCCTTCGCTTTGGCCAGCTCTATGTCTTGCGCTCCGTGAACTGCTTCTTTGTTGTATTCGCTTTCCAGTTACGTATTTCTCTATTTGTCGGCTCCTGTTATGCTCCGCGATGCCCTCTGTTATGCTCCGAAATCCGCGATGCCCTCGGCAAGGAAGAGAACAGCAGGCCAGGCCACGCCCCAAGATGCAGTACTCGTGCCGGCAACGCCACCCCAGCTGGTAGTCGGACGCCAGTAGCGTGGACAGCCGCGGTCCCTGGGCGGAACCTGGATCGCCCGCGTCCAACGCTTCGGCCCGCTGTCTTCCGCCGCCCGCTGCTTCGGCTCGCCCCAGCAACGACGCTTACCGCAACGTAATGGGGACACGTGGTCCAATTGTGGCACGCCACCTCTATGGGCCACCACAGGTCATCAGCTATTTGGCTGACCTCACGCGCACAGTTGGCTCCAAATCACACGTGCCTTGCCCCGCACGTCCGTCGTTATCGTCATTTTCTTCACTCATCACACTCGTATTTGCTTGCTTTGCAGCGGTATCCGAAATGTTTACCGTGTGCACTAAGATGCAGACAAGGAGGATGACACAAAGAGCGTTCGTACGCAACCACACACACACACACACACACACACACACACACACACACACACACACACACACACACACACACACACACACACACACACACACACACGCACACGCACACGCACGCGCACGCGCACGCGCACGCACACGCACGCACACGCACACACACGCACACACACACACACACACACACACACACCTGTTCAAGCTGTATCCAGAGTATACAGAATCAATTCATGCATTTCACTTTGTCACATTACTACCGTTGGGCGCTCATTGCAAACGTTTGTCCAGTTCCTGGTCCAATAAGGAGTGTTTCAAGAAGAGGCTTGCCTTGTGTTGAAATGTTTGTGACCCATAGTGTCACGAAGCCAAAACAGAGGTCTTGCTGCAGAGATCAACACACTAGAAGCAGGTCGGTCGTTTTAATAGAACGCGCAAGCGAGTTCTTCTTTTTCGTCCATTTCATAGTCCTTCATGGCATATGCACAACTGCCATCGACTTTCTTGAGTAAGCACGTGGCAATATACTGTTGAATATATGATTATGTTTCTGCACTTGGTCTTCTAGTGGGTGGCATATTTTGTATCATTTACATTTCAAGGCGAGAGCGTTAGATTTCTCACCAAACACGAAAATTGACCTTCAGCGTGTGCCGAGTCAACGCAAGTGATGCCGAAAATCATCATAAGGCAATGATGCCACAAATCTTCAAAATTTGTGATGTCATCGTGGCGTCCTGTAACGCGAAATCACATGACATCGTCGCCAGGTCAAATGTTGGGCGATCACGCAAGCAGCACAAAACAACTTGGAGTGCAGAATGTTTGCTGTGTTTTCGATCTTGCAGAATGCTTGCTGTGTTTTCGAACTTTCAAAAACGACAGTAAGAAGCAGAATACTTTCGGTGGGGTGCGTAGGAGGATCAGTATTATGATAACTAAAAGCAGAAAGAAGACTTTTCCTTCAACTCGTCTTAGTCAAATGCACAAGAAACCTTGTGAGTATTTTTTATATTTTTTCTCGCATATTATGTTTTGTTTTCTATGCGAGAATGAGTAGCCGGTGCCGCCATAAGGCGCCAACTCCTTCTAGACATTGCAGTAAAGGAACAGACGTCAGCCCTTATATGAATATACTTTGCTGGCCTTTTGTCAGCATGTTTGTATGTCATCGAAGAAGTCACTTGGTGAGCTCCAAATTTCGAAGTTATTTTCTGGTGGCTTGTAATGTAAAAAAAGCATAAAATGAATGAGTTAATGAACGGGTGGGGCGGCTTCTTAAAACTTGGGTTACTTATCACGTGTATCTGGGATTAGTTTAGGCGACTACCTAACTTAAGCGACCCTTCTGCGTAGTGTTCAGTTTCTAGCGAAACTCTTACTGTAACGGAAGTCGTCCAGAATAGCTTTAGTGCTGCTTTGCCATGCCATGGCTAAGACTTAGCTCGTGTCAAGTGCAAGCATAATGCCCTCTGTCTGATTTAACCTGCAATTAACCTGCACTCCGCCGTCAACTAGCGGGGTTTCATTTCACGTATTTAAATAAGAAAATGCACATGTGCTCTAGTATGCCTTTGGTTCAAGAGTGAGGGGTGGAGGGGTCAACACCTCTTTTGCATACCACCCTATCGACGTGCTAAGCTATAGTGGTAATGAAACTTCACTTTATACCATGTAGCGCGTGGGCCTGCCCCTACTTTCCTATCTCATCGACCTAGGTGGGTTTAAATGGCTGTCACGGATCTATTACCTTTATACGAAACATTTTTGGATGCCTTTAGAAAGCAATAGTGGCCAGCGTGTCTACAAAACTCTATGGTGCTTAGGAAGATTTGCGTACGCTTGTTTCTATAGCCTTTGCCCTCTGTAAATGGGGGGGGGGGGAGTCATCATAGCTGGCTCTCAACTGTTTTGTCGCAACTTCTGTAGTGGCGGAATTTATACCAACATAATCCGAATAATCAACAAAACCTTCAACGGAATCATTCGTGGTCATCTGGGCGTCCGCACATGATAGCATTTCTGGCAACTCGTGGCTCAAGATTACAGCCACCGAGCTGACACCGAGGAAGCCCATACCGAGCAAAGGCATCCTTTATAGTAATGTACTAAAACAACACACATTAAGAGCTCATCCGCAGCACACGGCCTCCCACACACAAGTTCTACTGCCTAAATTACTGGAGGGATTACTTCAAGCCCCACAGGTCAACACGCTCTCACACATGACCCGAAGTCACCTCAGAGCCGCTACACATTTCTCTCCTCAGCTATTTCTTTAAAGTGCCTGAGAGGAGACATTGCAACAGAGGGCGACAAAAGCTCTGTTAAAATTCCTACGCGACACGGACTTGAACAAGCGCCTGTAACAGCAATGTCACACACCGCGAAGGACAAGACTGGACTATGACTGAGTGTGCGCGCGTGTGCTGCCGAATGTGCTGTGTTTATCTCTCTTCCCTCTATCCTCTCTATTTTTCATCTCCACCATTCCCGTCCCATGCGCAGGGTAGCAAACCGGCTACCTATAGGCTGGTTAACCTCCCTGCCGTTCTTTTCCTCCTATCTTCCTTTCTTCCTTCTTTTCAGCGCTAACAATATAGAGAACCGATATTCTCCCCACCCACATGTTATTTATTTATTTATTTATTTATTTATCCCCCCCCCCCTTTGCGAAGTGACATTTCAGGGGGAATAGGCTCCATTGTAGCATCATACTTGAAGCAGCTTGTTGTGCAATGATAACTAATGCATCATGGACACGTGACTATATTTATTATAATATATCAACGGTAACTCGGTCCCACTTCTCTAACGTAGTAGGCAAAATTAAAGTTTTTGAGCTGTACAAGAAAATAAGTATTTTGTTACGACGACCACTGCACTGGTATAAGGGCCCTGCCCGATAGACTATATAGTTGGTAATAGTGACGCAAACAGTGTTAAACGAGAAAATGTTCCGCGATAAACTAAAGAAAAACGTGCTAGAGAAGTTCTCACATATGGCGGCAGGCCGCGAAAAATCGCCATTGACAGCCCTCCCCCGAAAACGTGCCTCATTCACGAGCTTTGAGAGATGGCATTGGCCAGCTCCAGCCTCGTGGATAAGTTGAGGCGATCGCAATGGTTCATGACACTCGCCGAGCTCGAGGCATTGTGGTCTAAGGGCGCCTTACATAGGATGCGTTCTAAATAAATACTCTTATTCGTGTTCCCCTAAGCTTACCTGAGAACACAGGTAGAAAGTCGAACAGTTGTACGGGTTCGGCATCAGGGTAGCATCTGTTTCCTTGTCGTCCACCAAAGGACAAGCCACGAAGTCAGCAGCGACCGCCGATACGCTCACCGCAAGCAGGGTGAATGCTGCAACCATGAATTTCGCTGGCATGGCCATGTATTCTTGAGTAAAGGAAAGTGCACAATTAAGAGCTCGCTTTTTTGTTAGCCACAATATTATTGAAATTTAACAGACAATTATGCCAAGGAAAGTACAGGGGACGCTATAAGACGTAGTTGGGATGTATTTTCATTTATTTATTTATTTATTCAGATACCCTAAAGCCCCGAAGGGCATTACATGGGGGGGGGGAGAACAATGTGTTGAGTACATTTCACTTCAAGAGCAAACACAGTCAAGAGCGGGAATGTAACAAAAAATGGTAGAAAAGCAAACAAACAAACAAACACAAATAAATGGAAAAGAAATACAAAGCAAGCGCACATAGTTCATGGCTCTGATAATAAAAATCGCTTCAAGTGGCTTACAAACAAATCGTGATTATGAATTGTGTCAATATCTTCTGGTAATCGATTCCAATGAAAGATGGCCAAGAACAACGGGGATTAGTAGAAGATTAATACGGGCAAACAAGGGGAGGACTTTGAAAGGGCGATCTAGACGCGGAAAAATGCGATGGGCAGGTTTGATATGCGATGCAGCAAATGACGACGCACTATGATAGAGCCGGTGGAAGGGGCATAGTAATGCTGGTATTCTTCGTTTTTCCAGGGAGGGCAGCTGTAGAGATTCTTTAATGGCAGTTATGCTAGATGTGCGGCAATAGTTCTTAGTAATAAGACGTGCTGCTTTATTTTGCAAGGCCTCCAGTCTGTTTGTTAAGTATGCCTGGTTTGGGTTCCAAATGATAGACGCGTAGTCGAGTTTGGATCGAACTAATGAAGTATAAGCTAAATGTTTAGTTGACTGACTTGCTAAATACAAATTTCGTCTGATGAAACCGAGTGTTTTACTTGCCTTGGAAATTATGGCATCAATGTGTTCATTCCACGTAAGGTTGGACGACAAATAGACACCCAGATATTTTAGCGTAGAAACGTTTTCGATAGCTGTGTTAATAATAGAATACGAATTAGGTGCATGTTAGTAGACCTAGTAAATGTCATGGCTTTTGTTTTGAAAGCATTTATTTGCATTTGCCAATCCTCGCACCAGTTAACAATATTATCCAGGTCGGTCTGTAAAGTATTAGAATCTTCAGAGCTGTTAATTTTTCTGTAAATTACGCAATCGTCGGCAAATAACCGAACGTTAAAACTTAAGTTATTGCCCACGTCATTAATGTAAACCAAGAATAAACTTGGTCCCAGTACAGAGCCCTGAGGCACTCCTGATTTGACTTCAGTTAAGGAGGAATTGTGGTCATTTACGGAAACGTATTGATAGCGCTTGGTTAAAAATGCTGCAATCCAATTGAGTACGCTGCTGTTTATGTTAAGCCGGGCAAGTTTCATCATTAGGCGTTTATGGGGTACTTTATCAAATGCTTTTGCAAAGTCGATAAATATGGCATCAACTTGGGATGAGTCATGAACGGCCTGATGTAGGTCGGTTACAAGCTTAAATAATTGGGTTTCACACGAACGCCCTCAAAGAAATCCATGCTGATGAATATAAAAAAAATGTGCTTTGTAAGATACGTCATAACGGCTGATGATATGATATGTTCTAGAATTTTGCATGGTATGCTTGTTAAGGAGATCGGTCTATAATTTGAAAGTTCAGATCGGTTGCCGTATTTAAATACGGGAACGACGCGTGCGATTTTCCAGTCATCCGGTATGATACCGGTGTCGAGTGACTGTTGAAAAATGGTGGCTAAGATACAAGCTGTAATTGGTTTAGTCATTTTGAGCAGTTTTGGACAAATGCCATCGGGTCCTGGGGCGAAATTATTCGAAAGTCGATCAATGGCACATTCAATTCCTTCCGGTGTGATGGTACTGCCACTCATAAAAGTCAAAATAGAAGCTGGTTGAAGTTCAAGTGGTAGTGGGCTTTCATCGGTGAAAACAGAGCTAAAAAAAGAGTTAAGTTCGGTCGCAACCTCGGATGGTGAAAGTAATTCACCTTCTTTGACTATATCTATACTCACTTGTGAGTTCCGTTTGGGATTGATTATATTCCAGAATTTTTTTGTATTATTTTTTAACATGCTAACAATATCATTATAATAGAATTATTCTTTGGAATCTTGAATTAAGGATTTGCATTTTTTTTATGCTTTGCGATAGCGTTCCCAATCACCATCCGAGTAAGAGGACTTGGCTTTTAAGTACGAGCGTTTCTTCTTATTTATTGCTCTTTTTACGTGTGACGTGAACCATGCGCTTAGAGCTGATGAAACGATTTCGACCTTGGGAATGTGCTTATGTTTCAGTTCGACTAGTTTGTTTTTGACACAGATTCAGTTATCATTAACATTGCGGTTACGCATTGTGCACAAAAATTCAACGCAAAAAGATGACAACTCTTGGAGGATAAGATCAACATTTGCGCGTGCGTAACTGTATATAGTTTTCTTTGGCTGCCCAGGTTTGTTATTTTTTAATGCATATTCACAGTGGAGAACATTATGATCACTAATAGATTCCAAAACACGGACAGTCATTTTTCACGGCTCGGTAGTTAATACCACATCCAAAATGGCATCGCCACGTGTGCATTCACAAACTATTTGTTGCAAATCAAATAAAGAAAGCACATCTAAAAATTCCTTGCATTCGTTCTTTCTTGTACCGCCGAGGGGTGTGTAGGATTGCCAATCGACCACAGGGTAATTAAAATCACCACCTAGAATAATTGGTGATGCTGGGTATTTGTCCTGGATAGCGCTTAAAGAATCATTTAAATTTTCCATGAATTTTTGAGGGTAATCGGGTGGGCGGTAACACACCCCGACGGCACAAGTTACAAAAGGGCACATTTCAATCAGAACCCACAGAATTTCTATATCGGAACTCGTCGGAACAACGCGTGCACGAAACGTATTTTTTACGGCCACTACCACTCCACCACCGCGTGCAGCCACTCGATCTCTCCTCGATATCGTAAATGCTTTAGAGAGTGACAGTTCGGTATTGTTAATGTCGGGAGTCAATCATGTCTCTGTGCCCAGAACAATGTCTGCCGAACATGATTCTACAAATGCACATAACTGATCTTGCTTTGGGAGCACACTACAAAAATTGCACACTAAGTTTGATAAATTCTTTGCTGCCTTAACGGTTTCATGTCAGTCACCAATAGTATCATCTTCCCCTTCTGGATTAGCCACTCTGTGTGAAGGTGGCATGCTTGACGTAGATTCTTCGTTTCTTGGAAGACAGACTATCTCATTTTTTGCTGAGTCGAATGAATAACACTTGTTTCCGAGAAGCAGTTTATCAAAGACAACCCTGTACTTCTGATGTTGGGTGCGGTTCTCCCGAGCGAAGTCTCGCAGGTTTTTTCTGACAACTTCTAATCGTCGCGAGAAGTCTTCCTAAATCCATACGCGAGGTTCTTTTATCTTTTTTAGCTTAGAAGCGTTCCTTAGAGTGTTGTGTTTATCTTTGTAGTTCAGGAATTTTATCACAATTGGGCGGCTTTGTTGTGGTTTGGGCCGGCCCACTCTGTGCGCTCGCTCGATTTCTCCTGCCTGAATGCCTAAATGAGCGGACACGAATTCCGTAATCAAACGTTCCGTATCTGCCCATTTTTCATCTGGTTCCTCGGGAATGCCCCTGAAAATCAGGTTGTTTCTTCGCATTCGGTTGTTTAGGTCGTCGACAACAAATTCGGTTTGTTCTGTTTCTTTAGTCTTAATGGTCTGCAGCTGTACCTGGGATTCTTGAACGGCTTCGTCAACACTGGTAACATCCTGACGCAGGTTGTCGATTGCGCTTAGTTTGCCTTCCACTTCACTGAGCCGCCTTTTAATGTCGGTAACGTTCGTTTGAATGTCCTTCAGCTTTATTGACGTCTCCTTGTGAAATTTTTCATTTGACTGTGATAGTTCTTTTAGGAAGAAAATAACTTGGTCTATTTTGTCTGGAACAGGATTGGTCTCAACATCTCCCACGCAGATTATCAAATGGGCGACACAGAACAGCACCAAGAAACACCGTCCTCCGGAACGACAACAATCAGTGAGTAAGGCAGGCCGTAACCATACTGGGGAACATGACGTGTTCAATTTACAGCGAGCCAAGAAACAACCAATTCTCGCACGGTACGCAGACAGATCACAATCCATCATTCATTACACTTCACTTGGGATTTGCAGCAAAAAGTTTGGAAGTGTTAAATAAAGCGCTAGGCTTTACACTCACGTAAAAGCATGAAAATAGCGGTGTGACTACTACAACTACTTTATTGCGTATATATGTGAATTAGACGAGGGAGCGTCAGCCAGCACTGCCCGTAGCCATAATGGCGAGTACGGAACAACCTCTTCTGCCTATCATTGTCACGTAGCACGTGATCTTACTACGAGTTCACAGCTGACCAATAATCTCTCATACTGCCTGAAGGCATCAAGTCCGTCAAAACGAAACGCTCGCATGAATTAAGGAAAGTGTACAATTAAGGGCTCGTTTCCTTTGTTAGACATTATATCAATGAAATCTAACAGGCAATCAGGTCAAGGAAAGTACAGGGGATTCTATATAAGGTAATTGTGATGTAAATGTGAAGAAAGAGAAGGGCGCGAAAAGATAACTTGCCGTGAGCAGTGACAGAACCTTCATATAACATTCCCTACACTTACTTGGCGTGATTGTCTGTTAGACCTCAAAATTATTGTGTTTAACAAAAAAAACCGGCCCCTCAATGTACACTTCTTTCCTTCACTCATTGCAATGGTCTCGTTCTGACAGACTTGGCGCCTTCAGGTTGTGTACGAGGCATTATTGGTCGGCTGCCAGCTCGTGATAACATAACGTGCTGCATAACGCCAAACAGGCAGAAAAAAAAGTGTTCCACACTTGCCATCATGGATACAGGCGGCCCTGACTGACGCTCCCACGTTTAATTCGGAAGCATACCCAATAAAGTGGATAGGGGATAGCCATCGTGGTAGCCCAGTTGGTAGAGCCTCTAGCGTGTTATACGAAGGTCGCTGGTTCGGTCCCTGCCCATGGAAAGTTCACTTTTCATCCACGTTTCTTTCGTCACATTTACTACACAACTACCTCATATATCATCCTCCATACTTTCTCTGGCATAATTGTCTGTTATATCTCATAATTATATACCTGAAATATACACGCAAACAATAAATAAAAAAAGATTACAAAAACGTTTAATAAATAAGTTACAATACATAAAGTGCTTTCTTTTACGGATTTATTTGCGTCATAAAGAAATATATTGTAAGGAATGTATGTTATTTTCATAGAGAAGCTGTTCTTAATCGTAGCTTTCATCCCCGGCAGCCATAATAACGCAAGTGTGCATCATTACCTGGTATGCTTCACAAAATTTGAATGCATCGCAATACTCACTTCTGAAACATAAGTTAGGGCTGTGTGTTTTTGAAGTGAATTAAAAAAACGCAATGAACACTGACCGGCATATCTTTTGCCAATTCGTATTTATCCGCTAAACTTCGACTTAAAGACGAATACAAGCTATTCCATTTTTTATCGAAACGACATATTCGAAAAAGTATTTGATATAACTGCCAGTTTGGCTGATGTAAACTTCACGTCAACAGTATCTCGTGTATTGCACTCATCGCACACAAAAAAGGGGGCTTTTATGTTCACAATGCGAAAGACGTTAACGTGTATAGAGAACCCTGGAGCATGAGATGACATCTTGATATACGGCCCTCTGGCGGCACTGGGGTGAGTCAGACGGTATTGATTGATATGTGGGGTTTAACGTCCCAAAACCACCATATGATTATGAGAGACGCCGTAGTGGAAGGCTCCGGAAATTTCTACCTGTCGTGTTCCAGGGCTTCCGGGTATGAAGACGCCGCCAGTACTCAAACATGCTTTATTCGCATGCCAGCAACATAGCGATAACCAAGAGTGCCGAAGGAAAGTGCCCCCGGCCCACCGCGCGCCAAGCGCTTTTATTCACATCGTGGGCGAGTGTGTTGCGATATGGGCCGCGTGACAGTGTATCGCACAAGCGCGCGTGTACAGATATGCGACACTACCACCTGGGGCTCTTTAACGTGCACCCAAATCTGAGCACACGGGCCTACAACACTTCCGCCTCCATCAGAAATGCCGTCGCCGCAGCCGGGATTCGATCCCGCGACCTGCGGGTCAGCAGCTGAGTACTTTTGTCGCTAGACTACCACGGCGGGGCCAGACGGCATTCAATATGCGGATATTGTAAATCACGCATGAGTGTATTACAATAAGGTACAAATACGAACAGAGGAACGTATTTCGATTCAAAGTAGTGCTTGCTGCAGCCGGGATTTGATCCCGCGACCTACGGGTCAGCAGCCGAGTACCTTAGCCACTAGACCACCAGGGTGGGGCCAGAGAGCATTGAATATGTGGACGTTGTAAACTATGCATGAATCTATTACAGTAAGGTACAAATACGAACAGAGGAACGTATTTTGCTTTCAAGTAGTGCTTGTGTGTATGTGTGTTTTTGCGATAAGACCTTCCAAACAACTTCAATAGGTGTCATGTATTCCAGTGTTCAGACATCATTTCATTTAAAATAATGAAGTCTTTAGAATGATGCCAACTGTCAATTTAGCAGAATTGCGAATATACAGAAATTAAACTACGATAAGTGCCCCGCCGCGGTGGTCTAGTGGCTAAGGTACTCGGCTACTGACCCGCAGGGCGCGGGTTCGAATCCCGGCTGCGGCGGCTGCATTTCCGATGGAGGCGGAAATGTTGTAGGCCCGTGTGCTCAGATTTGGGTGCACGTTAAAGAACCCCAGGTGGTCGAAATTTCCGGAGCCCTCCACTACGGCGTCTCTCATAATCATATAGTGGTTTTGGGACGTTAAACCCCACATATCAATCAAACTACGATAAGTGCCAAATTTCTAAAAAAATGAAATCCGATGTACACCCTCTGATTATCTAAACAAAATAAACTCTGAAATCATTGATTGATTGATATGTGGGGTTTAACGTCCCAAAACCACTTCATGATTATGAGAGACGCCGTAGTGGAGGGCTCCGGAAATTTCGACCACCTGGGGTTCTTTAACGTGCACCCAAATCTGAAAAACTCTGAAGTCATGGAGCCCTATATATAATTACGCACATATACAACAGAAAAGCGAAAATGACACGTAGAATATTCTCACTTGGACGAGGTATGCAGTGGTGAATATGTGGCTCTTATGATTTTGTCAGGAGCTCAGCGCAGGGTCGTGAGTTCGAGTTTCGCTCAGAGGAACAGTAGGGGCGAAATCTTGGTGGGAGGAAATTATAATGACTAGTGCAGTCTAGAATCGAGTGCGCGCAAGAACACAATGACAGCCAGAATCATCGCGAAGCCCTGCTCTATGCTGAAATCAATGCTTATGACACCTCTACTTCATGGTGCTGACAATAAACTGAGACTGTTCTTTTCCACTTACTTGCTTCTCGCCGCACTGACACACGGAGGGCTAGTGTGTAAGTCGGCTTCGGACGCTGGTCTTATGTGCATCATGAGCAATGAGGTGACGAAACCCCGAACTTGATATGCAGTCCCTTAGGCTGATAGTACGTGGCTCGCGTACTGCCCGGACCTTGAACCACTTCCTGATAAAAGGGGCTAATCACTGGAGGCCAAGATGCAGTGTAAAAGTGGCATCAAAGCTGCTTACGCGACAAAATATGCTACTGATATAGTGTTATGAGGGGAGCTGTGGTTGGTGAAAGTTGTTTTTTATTGCTACAGTGAGCTAAGGGTTCGACTCTAAAGGAGCACGGTCTGCGAATGTTCAGCTCAATGCCCGGTCACAACCTTGTTATTGTGTAATGGGAAATCATTGTGCGATTTATCAGCAAACAGGTTGACTTGAACTCATTCATCCACGTTTGCATTTTGAGTGTGTACTTTTAATGTGGTTTATGTTTACTGCTTTTCTACCCGCGATAATTTGGCTCTCAATATGAATGCTTTTTTTAGAAATCACCGTCCAAGCCCTCCGTACAAGTTTAATAAGCGAATATGGAACGCGCGGGACCGGTGTTAAACTCTGGGTTAATGACGTCGATCAACTAAAGTCTTTCTCATCGGTTGGTTACACCTGCGCAGATATTTTAACGCTGTTCGCCACCCATGTTCAGTTTTAGTGGAAACAGGGAAGTCTATTGCATACTTGTAACAGCAGTTCAGGTGAGTACAACGGGACCGGGCCACAATATGACTTCATCGGGACGTATAAACAAGAAACCATAGGTACGATGTAACTTGGGTGCTGCGATGCTATCAAAGATCACGGATCACTAAGTAATAAAAAAGAAAATAGAGCACAGATAATTAAGCTCGCACATAATCACATATCATTTGTCAAGAAAAGCGTTTTTTTTTCTTGCACCTAGAACACGCATTAGATAGGCTGGTTCATTTGATCCTCGACTCATTTTTCATTCCCGGCCAGTAACTTTCAAAATGGCATGGCGGAAATTCAGTATTGCCATTCATTACCTCAAAAAATTATGTATGCCCCTTCTGAGGAAGGCTTCTTCAGCAGACGTTTCTATTAGTTCGGTAAAATACTGAATCATGAGCATTCTGATATTCTGTAGCGTTGAGTGTACAGCACGCTGTGGTAATCGCCGTGCTTCGGCTAAACAGTGCCAACGCTACAGTACAAACATCGTGACAGAAAATACGAGTTCTTCAATAAACCCCTCTTTCGCTATCCGCCCGAACAAACGAGACTCTGAATTTACGACACGAGACTTTGACCATCACGCATTTAAACATCGTACGGCGGGTTGTTTCTCCTTTGCCTAAGTTGGGAAAGAGATAATTCGGAACTACGGCCCACCGTGACAGTCTCTGGCGAGTGGGCGATGCTTCCCACCGTCGCAGTCAGTCGAATTATCTAACGGACTTCAGTGTGCGGTTATTGCGCCACCTTTTACACTTCCAGGACCTCCGTCTCTGTTCGTCCTCGTCGATAATGAAACCGATCAGCATTTTCCAAATTCGTGTGGGTGCGAGCTTTACGAAGCAGTCTTCGGTGGTATCGCCATCGACCGAACGCTTGAGCTTCGCTGCTGGTTTATAAAAGGCATGCGAAAGTTCTGTTTTTGACCCCCAACACCTTTCAGACGTGAATGCGGCTCAAATACTTTCTGTCCAGTGCATTAATAAGCTACGGCATGGACAGTCGTTGTCCTGGAACAGTTGACAAACTGTTTAGGTGCCTTTGTGAGTGTTGGAACATCTGGCAGACAAAGTACTGGACAACTTTTTGAGAGCTTCGGAAAGTTTTGTTGAATTTTCGGTGTTCTGCCATCCCAAAGGAAGGCCCGCACAAACGAAGCAAAGTGACTCGCAAAAAGCTGTGCTATGAGCTGAACTGCGCAACATTTCAGTATTCGGCTTGTCAGCTCATAAAAGCGTGATCACACGTACCCTTTACAGCGCGTCAGTGCAGGGATTTCTGACGCGGCGCCGCGCTGTCTCCCTACAGAGAGAGAAGACGCGTGGCTGCGCGTAGCTGCTCGCCCACTCTCTCCTCGCGAAAGGACGTGGCGCCGCGTCGAAATTTCACGCTCTCACGCGCTGCAACGAATGGGAATGGTCCGGCCTTGAGGGCCATATTTCCGCAGAGGCCTGGCACTGTCAGTCATCCTCTAAGCGAGGTCTTCGTGGTGTAGCCGAAGGAGTTCATGTTCCTCGTGCACCAATCCAGGGGCGATGACCTCACCGTAATGCATGCAAGCTTGCATTGCCATCTCCAGGTGCGTGCTTGCACAACAGTGGATCAACACAGCAAAGATACAGTCCTGCGGCAACACACACGGCCCTAGCTCTTCCATTGGTCGAAAGTGACGCCATTTGTTTGGCACTGCCGACTGACGAACGTGACATCACTCGCCCCATGCAGTTCGTGATTCGCGGGAAGTGACGTGATTCAAGGCTATAGAAGTCGAGCAGCCAACAAAGGAGAGGTCGTCCTCTCCTGGCTTTCGTAATTTGGGCTTTTATGTATAAAATGGAGAGCACCGGTGTGATTAGACATACTTGGCAAACACCTCTTTCTACTCTAGAGCCTCTTGTCTCCATGTTATTGATGAGGAGCCGGCTGCTCATGATGTTGTTTAGTAGCCCGGTGCAGCTGACGTACGGCTCTGGCGAGCCGAATGTTCTGAGCACGCAATTTAGGTACTCATGTTCCCTGCCGAAGGCATTAGCTTGATACAACGGCACGAAGGCATCGGTAGCCCCGCCGCGGTGGTCTAGTGGCTAAGGTACTCGGCTGCTGACCCGCATGTCGCGGGATCGAATTCCGGCTGCGACGGCTGCATTTCCAATGGAGGCGGAAATGTTGTAGGCCCGTGTGCTCAGATTTGGGTGCACGTTAAAGAACCCCAGACAGTCAAAATTTCCGGAGCCCTCCACTACGGCGTCTCTCATAATCATATGGTGGTTTTGGGACGTTAAACCCCACATATTAATCAAATCAACGAAGGCATCGGTAACTTTTTTTATTGCGATAGAAATCTAAAATCAAGATGGGAGCCAATTGATGGAAACACGAAGTGGGGTAATCAGGGTTAACAGTGGAAGACAGCTATTACGAACAGGGACACATGCCACCACCAGCAGGTGATGTCACTACTAACCTCCTTCAAACAAACTTGGCAAGAATGACAGGGCACCTTTCGCGAAGTTAGGTGTTCCTGTCGAAACGTCGGCCAATCTGCCTGAGGCACTTTCACTTGTCACCCTGATTACCCCCCCCCCCCCCTATTTATTCCGATCGCAGTTATATGGACACCCTCAGCTGGTTTTTGCCACCGGCATTGACGTTTGTCGCCGCAGTCATGTATACGTATCTATATATATGGAAATGCAAGAAAGAAAAATAATCAAGAATAAGACTCTGGCGTGCGGAATCGAACGACTGACCTTTCGTTCCTGAACGCGTGGCGTTAGCCACTGCGCCAGGAGGGAGCACCTCGTTCACCTAAAAACGGCAAGCCATTATATCGACCACTTACAGCTGGCGGTGCTAATATCGAGAAGGGGGGGAGGGGGGATAGCGTATTTTCAGCATTACTAGAGAGATGATGCAATGGGCGCGCTCGAAAGCTCGTCGCGATGAGCCGATGCGGACGCGACGGTCTCCCACGCTTACTTTGCCCCGTGGAGAAGAGGGCTTATCCGCGCGGTTATCTGGTGCTGGGAGAGAACCGCGCGCCTTCGGATTTCACCGGAAGAGCTGCGTTTGGTTGCTGGGCGCAAAATGGTCACTGCACAGGCCCTGTCTACGAAAAGCAACGCACTTTCCATGCACAGCGAAGTGCCAACTGGGACACTTGTTAGTTTACATTCATCTATACCTGTGATTACATTTATTGCGTCGTATGTCTTCAAACCGCACGTTAAGTGTCGAGCTGAGAACGTTGTTAGTTCGCTCTGGTCCTGTGTGCGTTGTTTTCGTGCGTCATTTGTGTTGGAGCAGCGCGCTGCACGTTTCGATCCACTTGCCATTCTAAGTTTTTGCTATCGCATCCATAGCTTTGACCATGCTGCGAAACTGTGGCATTTTATTGTGTCATCGGCATTGAAAAACAAATCTCTGGTAATGTTAAGTGTGTGAAAAACTGACCTACCCGGAACTGCACACGCTTGCCTGGGGAAACGATATCAAACAAGAAAAGTTTTAGCCTTAAACCAAGGATCGTAGCTACAGGTATGGCTCTTGTTCAGGAGAGTAATCGATCTCTACGACCATGCATTTACAGAATTGATATGGGTTCCTTTGGCAGCATGACTATATGCATCTCGCAGCAGGAGCTTCGTTTTATCCCGTCAACAACAAACCTGTTGTTTACGTCAGTAAGCGCGTCACCTAGAACGTTGAAGAAAGTTATTTGAAACTATCTTGACCTGGCACTCTGGTTGTGTTCTCTTTCCTCATCGGTATGTTTTTCTCACCATAGGCAAGAAAACCCATCAAAAATGAAATGTTTGTAGGCCGATCACGAGTGAAATTCAAAAACAGTGAAAAACCTAGAAATCAACACAGTGTGACCCCTGAGTGCGCAAATGCTTTCGGACAGCAGTAATTAGTAGAAATAAATATAGTGTGCTTAAGAAGGAATGCAATAATGGCAGGGAGTACTTCTTGGTAGGCATTCAGGCAGATTATTTTGGAAGGACGAATTAGTAGACGTGTCTAATAATTTAACAATATTGTCAGTGTTTGTGCGCAGAGCACCGATGTCATGCCGAACGGTGGAACACTTCCAAGGTTGAATTGCAGGTTGTTGTGCTATGGGCCATCTAATTCGTTGTGTTTCGTGCAATAAAGAACGTTTTCTAGAAAAAAAAGGTAAAAACAAGAAATAGTGCAACTCCACAGTGTGGGTCCTTCAATGATATCTTTTATTTCTTATGCGTTTTCGTCGACGGCCCTGTAAACCTCCTTGACTGTCTTCGTGATTACGATCCTCTCTGTTGGCAAGGGAGCTGCGGTAGTCGGCAGCACGGGTTCCGGTAGAGGGAGCTCTACGCAGGCAGCGCGCCACGGGTAGTCGCACACGTTCAGCTTGCGGTTGAATTGCAGAGCACTGGGACACTCGATCAGCTCTGGGACACCCTGAAATAATTGTAACAGTGGCGGTACACATATAGGGATAAATATTGTGAATTTTGGCAAACTTTTTCTGAAATGTCGCGCTTGTCCAGCGGCAATGTGTGAACTTATAAATGTGAAGCATTTCTTTGCGTACTGCAGATTAATCTATCTATCTATCTATCTATCTATCTATCTATCTATCTATCTATCTATCTATCTATCTATCTATCTATCTATCTATCTATCTATCTATCTATCTATCTATCTATCTATCTATCTATCTATCTATCTATCTATCTATCTATCTATCTATCTATCTCTCTATCTCTCTATCTATCTATCTATCTATCTATCTATCTATCTATCTATCTATCTATCTATCTATCTATCTATCTATCTATCTATCTATCTATCTGTCTGTCTATCTATCTATCTGCTTACGTAGGGGTGCTCTCGTGATCACCTCCTTAGCCTGGCGTGAATTTAAATTAGTATAGGAGGGTAAGATGGTTTCACGAATATGATGTGCTGGTCACGACATCAATAAGGTCACAATCCCGTCACGTGCGTCGTCAAACACTTTCTGTGAAAAAGTGGCACATAAGCGTCGGCTAGTATGTGCGACTGGTATGCGGGTATATGCCACAGGTGATTGACACTCGGTATCTACCTATAGGAACGGTGAGTGCGCACATGGGCAATCTTAACGCGAGTGCGTTAAGAAAAATTGTGACATCGGCAGTGTTCACCCGAAATTTACAAAAAAGTAAGTGTCAAAGTTCCAGCAGGATTTGAACCGCGATGTTTTGCGTAGCCATTAAGTATTCTACAAGAAAACCACGCCAAGTTTTCAAATAGACTCTAATGAATGTTAGTGAAACGTCGATTGTGGTTGCACTACTGGCTATTCAATTTTATAAACATTACATATGTGCTCCCACGATACAACAGTCACGTGAGGTTAACATCAATTGTAGTTAGCTGCCATCCGCTGAAGGTGATTTATGTAGCAGTTTCCATGGTTACTATCCTAGCGAGCACCAACGCTTCGTAGTAGCTTATCGCTTCTGGTGTGGCTAATATTCATGTTTCTGAAAGCAACGTTACGCAAGTGCGTAACATAAACATCTGCAACTGTTCGACATACTTCTGTGCGTGAAACATTTGTACATATATTTAGCGTCATTTAACAACGTGTCACTCAATGAAAGAAATTACAATATGGTCACATTTCCTCCGCATGTTTTGCATAACGTTAATTCCCGTGGTACGTGGGATCTGCCATATTTTTTTTAATGACGCTAGCACGACAACGCTTGCCTCACTTTTACAAGAATTTCACAAGAGAGCTCGGCAAAAGAATGTCTATGTATTTGTACTTCCAACCAAAGATAGTTATAATAGTTATAACAGACGAAAAAATAAAAGAACATTTCAGTGTCCGTTTCGTTCGAATAGGGAAGCTAGGTCAATGTTCCAGTGCTGCATGAGACCCAAAGCACCACAAAAGACAGAGCAAAAAAAGGGGGGGGGGGAAAGAAAAACAACAGTGCGGAGTTAGAACAGAACAAAGTTTATTTCTGAACACCAGTGTGGAGGAACAAACTTTAGCAACGTGGGATAGGAAGTGAAGGCTCTTGAAATAGAGCAGGAACCTCAAGGAAATTGACAATGAAACTTAATCGCACTTCTTTCTTTTCTTTTGTGTATTGGAAAGCTTAAAAGTAACAGTGTGTAATCACGGAATGACAGTTCGGAAAACGACGCGATATAAATTTAATGATTATTTCACAGCGACAGCGATTAACTGTTGAGTTGAAGTTTTTTCATCGCTGCTCCTGTCATTTATCCTATATGAATCAATGACATCTCTCCAGGCGTTTAATGTTTCAGGAACAAGCAAATGTGGGCAGCAGCTGTGCGCTTTGGTCTCAACTCAAGTCATAAGGCTGTTCATACAATTTCATCTTGGCCTCTAGTTTTTGACTCAGATCTGCCTTCGTATTGCTGGTGAGGGAACCGCAGGCTACGTTGTTAAACATGCTACGTCCTACACCAAAAGTGAGACAGGAGTTGTGTACTAAACAGTTCTAATGTGCGGTAGGTATTACGGTGTGCAGATTGGCCGCTGTATGAATGTATAGCCCAAAATCTTCATAACGGAAACATAAATAAATAAAATGAATTTTCGCATCTTCGTGCGCACTTGGAGGTCTGAAAATACGCACTACATTTTCATGAGTTCAGGATCCTGTGCAAAACAAGTCGCTAAGGCACTCGGCTGCTGACTCGCAGGTCGGGGGAGGGAATCCCGGGTGTGGCAGCCGAAATGTCAATAAAGGCGGAAATGCTTTAGGCCTGTGTGCTTTGATTCATTTGCACGTTAAAAAAGGCTCGGTGGTCGAAATTTTGAAAGCACTCAATTACGGCGTCCCTCGTATAGGTATGGTGGTGTTGGAACGTAAAACCTCACCAATTACTATTACTATTATATTAGGATACTGGGTAAGTGCAAGAATCAGACAGCATGTGAACTATTAGAAGGCTCTTACATTACTAAAGCAGGGGGTGAATGTACTAGTTAGTAGTGACACGTCGATTCTGTTGCAGTTTTCCGATATTAGTGCGTTAGAGAGCTGGCTAAACTAGGCAGCAGTGCTGGTTATTCTGCGCATGTGTGGGTCATATGTGCGCATGTGTGGGTGAATTACCCTGTTTTATGCTTGAAATAACATCTACTAGAAGTGACGGCAATGCTGTCGTTCTCGTACCTCTCTTGTGCATTTAGGGTTTACTACAGTGGCGGAATACCCGTGGCGGCATACCTACAGTAGCGGAATACCCTTCTACACGCGTGTGCTGCGACAACTTTGCGCATAAGCGGCAGGCACCATCAAATGCTCTTCACATCTTTTATGAGCGCGTTTAGTAGATTTATGCCATGTCACATCTTAATGTAGTCAGCTGCTGGTCCTACTTCTGATAACATCACAATTAATTGCTACCGCTTTTATTGCCTTTCCCTCACGACAAAACTGACCTCTTTGACGTGCGCCGACTATGAACTCATGCACGCGGCATAGGCTGCAAACCAGTGGTCTTAACTTTTTTTTTGCTAGTGTCACCCATACGTTTTCGAAAAGTCGCCAAACTTCGCCAAAAAGTCACTAAACGATATGATGATAACTTTTTTGTAGTCTCTAAACTTTGACGTGATAAGGCACGTGAAACGATTATTTTTATGCAATGAATATTTTAAATAAAATTATGCTGTGGGGAATGGAGTTGAACTGTGCTGGTACTTCCTGGCTATACGCCACTTAGAAACAGTGAGCAGCTGCAGTCCACGCATTTGCGTGAACCATGAGCCGTTCAACTGAGCGGTTCGGAGCCGCTTTGCCCATCTTTCATTGACACATTAGGAGTGCTCGGAACGGCCACATTGCTCGCTAAAGATGATAGCGCCACAAGCGGCGAAATCTTGTATGCTTTGGTCTCATTTATTGAAGCTTTTTTTTTTTCAAAATAAATCTATATAAGGAGAGGTTGGTGCCGAAGCGTGGCGCCGGCTACTCCTCTTCTCTTGCACAAAAGTCGACATCGCATGCTTTGAAGTAAACACAAGGATATACATGTGTACATAGCGCAACGCTTACACAATGAATCCACGTTCTTCAATACCGAATGTCCACACCACTCAGAAATGTGTCCACACTGCATAGAAATGTGTCCACACTACACAGAGTTTGTAAAAACACAAGTAATTACGCCAATTTGAAGTGTTCACACAAAACATGCAAGTTCAATAACATGTCTCAGGTGATCTTCTCGCTTAAATACTGAACTGTTTTCAGGAAGGTTTTCCCAAGCTTGTTCCGAGTATTTCACTGTTATCGCAGTTTGCAAAATTTCTATGTCTGCTTCAGAACATTCTACCGAAAATTGTGAAAGTCCCCCCAAAAGTCGCTAAGAGTCCAAAGAGATAAAATTGACGCTAGCACCACTGGAAAGAAGCTAAGTTTAGCGACATTCTCGCTAAGTAAACACCACTGCTGCAAAGAGTGGCCGGTGAGTGCGACGGTGAGTGGTGTGTGTGCGCATGCGCTGCTGCTCGACTTGTCTCATTCGTCGCCGTGAAGGCAGCGTCGCTTGTAAGCGTCCTCTCCTTTACGCCCTAATCAGCACAATAATGATTGAGAATGAATAATAACACGCCTTCTATAATTTTCAGCTCTGATTATTGTGCGCATAAGAAGATCAAATCACACACAGCATATAGAACGACTATACAGCGCAGGAAAATATCTTCCGCTTAGCTTCCACACAAGCCGGGATATTTGTGACATATGAATGCAGCTTGAAAATATAATTCTGCTCAAAGCGCGGAAAGCATGTTTAACCTGTCATTACCATTAGCGGTCTTTTCATTTCCACTAGGATATAATTACGCGTGATGGTGACTTGTCGGCAACATTAGAGCACTCTTTGTGGGTAATATCGATGAAGTTGTGTGACGGCAATTTTACTTGCGTGCAAAGGCACAGTTCTGAAACCACTTCAGAAGGGAATTATCTCTAAATAATAAATTTTGAGTTTGGAAGTATTAGTTTATTCTTAGTAAACACAACTCAATCACTGTATCTACTAGGTTTATATAAGGAAATCTCGAGGCCTGTATGGGATTATTCTTTTGATTCAGCTTCTATTATTATGTTTGCGCTTTTGAAAGATCGCTTCATTGCACTTCAGCATCATTTCGTCCAAATGGCGGGAACACATTAGTATCATGTTTTCTTACCTTATTAGGCAAGCATATTCGTAACACGGCATTACCGAAAAACGGTGTGCTGATGTATTTTCATCATGGTAGTGTGAATTCCTCAGTGTGGGGATGAGCCAGAAGTCTAGCATTCACACCTACATCTACATATGTATGCGGCTCAGACTTTCGCTTGTACTCGGTTGGATTAATAAAACATCGATAATCCTGTGTGATAACTGGCAACTGGCAGCATGGTAAAATCATAATGAGCAAGCAATGATTTCCCGGTTGTGAAGAACCAAGCCAAATAACATAAAAACTTGACGCTTTTTTTTTCATTTCGAGCCCACCACATGGAAATATGCATCTGTAGACACAAGCAAAAACATACCTGTGCGGATGTTCGTACCATAGATATCGGTCTGTGATAAAACAATAAATACCTCAAAGGAACGCAAATGGGAATGCAAATAGAAACGCAAATCTGGTCGAGTTCGTTAGAATACATATTAGGGCACGTAAAAATAAAAAAAAATCGAGGAACATATAAACGAGACTAGCGCAACTTTATACTAAATTTCATTCTCCGAACTCACGCCTATTTATTAACCAACAATGCTCAAAACATCACCACGCGAGAAAGGAGATCTCGTGCCACAATGAATTGCATGATGCCCTAGCACCCTCATCAGCCGTTACAACGAATATGATGTAATGCGATACGAGGTTTGTCTTCTTCGGTGGCAATGTGGCGCTTTTATCTTTGTTGGTTAAGAAATAAGTGTGAATTTTGAGAATACAATTTAGTGGGAAGTTGGCGCTTGTCTCGTGTATATGTTCTTGGCTTGTGTCTTCGTGATTTTGCGCTAAACGCTCTAACGTGCATCTTAAAATAAATTAAAGTTATATTTATTTCAAGGCAGAAAGTCAGACAAAGCAACAAAAAAAACAATTCACCTGCTTGTAGTACGAAGTCGAACTTCATTTTTGAAAGAAGAAAAAAAAATGTTCGCTCAAAAGTGAAGAATGACCGACAAGCATACCGGAACTGTTGGTGTTGTTTTCCGTTATGACTATTTTGAGAAGGCATGAATGAAAACGTCCAAGAAAACGTTTCAAAGCCTTTCCCCTTTGTAGAAACGAAAAAAAAAAGAAAGCTTCGTAACCAGCAAAATAATTTTCCTGTTGCGAGTTTCGTGCACGGAACCACTGTACTACATTAGCTAGGCAGAAACATATTCGCAACTATAACAATTCATGCAGCACCTAGCGGCAATATAGGGAGCTGCGTACTGAGGTCCAAACAGTCCAAGCACCAGTCGTATACGGTAGGAGCACGGTACGATGGTGTCGCCCGTGAAGAAAAAACAAACGGCCAAGCAGATTTATTCTTTCCATGTGAGACACCACTGTTAACTCGTTAACTCGAGCCTATTAAATGACCATTGTATCTAGTGATTACATGTCGCTGTGGCGCCCGAAGTATGTAAACGAATTTCGCAGAGACGCAGAGTGCCATGTGCATTACACACACAGTGCGACCACTTCAAAAACGCCGCTCGCGCTTGCGTGACCACTGGTGCCGACTAAAATAAGATGCTCTGCGTCAACAACCCACTCCCCTTCTACAAAGCAGTGCGCGCTGCAATCACACTGCAGAAAACTCAATATTTGTTTTAGCGACAGCGGACGCAGTGACCTCTGCGAATCCGCCATGCTGCAACTCCGCAGCGCCCTCTCATGTTCATTTGAGTTGTGAATACGACAATCTAACGTGAGATAGAAATGATGCGTGACTCGAAGTGTGCAGGCACATAAAAGACTGATCCGCTCAACCGAAACTTTTTTTGTAGCCTTGTGCCACCAGTAGTTCTGTGGCATTTTAGATGCGGAGCGTCTAATACTCGAGGCTTGTAGTGCGGCGCCGTCCGCAAGCTTCCTCCTCCTTCTTTCACCATCTGTGCATCCCTTCCTTCTCTACACACCGCGCGCGCTTCACTCCTCCACCATCTGTGCACCCTTCCTCCTCTACACACCGCGTGCGCTTCTCCTCTTCACGAATATTCGGTAGCTGTAGAATGTAGCGCGCATGCGCCGTCACGCTTCGAGAACATCGGCAGCTGACGCGCGCGCATGCGCCGTCGCGCTTCGAGAACATCGGCAGCTGACGCGCGCGCATGCGCCGTTGCGCTTCTCCCCCTTCTCGAACATTCGACAGCTGACGCGCGCATGCACCGTCACCCACCATCTGTGCCGCGCGCGCTTCTCCCCTTCGAGAACTTTCTACAATTCTCCTGATTCTCCAGTGGACGCGCATGCGCCGTCGCGCTTCGAGAACATTCAACAGCTGACAGTGCATGCGCCGTCGCGCTGTATATATACTCAAGGTCGGCGCTCGCTCGCTCAGTTGCCGCTCGTCGGTTGGTTTGTACGGCGCGTCGACGTCCAAGGTCGCGGTGAAATGAATTCCAACGAATCCACAAACACAATGATCGACGTCCCTTCGACCAGCGCCGCCCTTTCGCATACGTGTGTACGTGTTCACTCATTTAACACCCCCTCCTACAACCACGTTAACCAATTTAGCCATCGACCCAAGTAAGTCGCAATTTAACACCCCCATTTCACAACCACGTTAACCAATTTAGCCATCGACCCAAGTAAGTCGCACTTTAACACCCCGTTAACCAATTATATGCTTCCCGCATCCTCATCAGTGTTCCCCCGAGGGAAGCTGCGGGCAATTTTTGTTTCTTCTTTTCGCTAGCTAATGCTTCAGGCATTGTGCACTCGGAAACATCCTCACCTGAGAGCACAGGTAGAAAGTGGAGCAGTTGTAACACGTTAGGCAGCACTGTGGCGTTCACTCCCTTGTCGTCCACAAGAGGGCAGACCACAAATTCGTCAGCGCCGACAGCGGAAACGGTCGCCAAAGCCACGACAAATGCCACAGCAACGGACATGCCCACTTTTGGCTGCATGGCTGGTGCTTATGACTCCGTGCAGGCAAACTGTAATTATAGACGAGAGTCTGCGTGTCATTACATGATCCGAAGGGCCCCATAAAGAAAAAATAGGGCCGAAGAGACGATGGTGTGCTTAGCAAAAAAAAATTGCTGTCCGTGTTTATACTTGAGCTGTCATTCAGAACGGGAAAAAAATAAGTGAGATGAAGTCATCCGTAAGAAAAGTGTTACTCCGCGTGGTTAAATGGACATCATGCGGAACGATTGGCTGTAAACTAATTAATTTTTAAATAGGTATATATAAATTATTTTTGCCCAAAATACCCTAAAGGGAAGTTTTTAACGTAAGGGGTGGACATATATATCTATGAAGTGTTTTCAAGATGGCTAAGCAAGATTGAAACACTACCTTGGCAGGAGCGTCATGCGAGTTCTTTTATGTCTGGTTAAAGAATGAGGATGCATGGGATACAGTGTGAGCTTGAAGGGGGTATACGGTCTTTTCGTGGTTATACGGCCAAGGACACCGGCACGGCTTAAGTGGCGATGTGCGCGAACTTTGAGATCGGCTTGGGTGGCTTGTGAAAGAAGTCGCGAAAGAGAAAGGTGGACGACTCCACGGCATCATACAAGGGTTACAAGGTTGGCTCAGGATTTGAGTAAATTTAAGGGGTGAACGACACCAAACTGGTGACCCGTAAATTGAGCAAAGCAGGAGATCATAATTATGTCACCACAAACGTGCAGTTACTGTGGACGAAACACCTATATGCTTGGAAAACGTTTGCAAATGAACTGTGAGCTTTTGTTATACATGTGGTGACTTCTTCGAGCTTTTGTTCCTTTAAATTCGATAACAGTCATTTTGAAAATGTTACTATAGCGTTTTTTAATGCGCTAATGAAATGCATATTCTATAAAGAATGGGCTCGGCAAGTATTCACAGTCGGATATTACTGCCGCAAAAAAAAAAGAAAAAAAAACTGCTCTAGGCAGTGCATGGACATTTGAACACGACAGCGTATGTGACACTTAAGGTATCGCATGTTGGGCTGCACCTGGACATATTTTTTTCCTAGAGTGTAGAATTATGCATGCGCGCTGCTGTTTAGTCCTGCAGCTTAAGTGAAATTGAATGTTTCGCTAAGGTTTTATCCTGAGACGTAGATGATACTCCTGTCATAAAAGGGTTCACTTCTTAATCTCTGTATACAAGTCATGCGAAACCACGGAGCGCTGTGTCTCGTCTACGTAGTGGAATTGAACGCATCTTCTACTCACCTGCTCCCAAAGCTCGAGCGTCTCACAGGTGTGTGCGTGTTAGTCTGCGTCAAGCAGCGTTTTTATGTAGAGACCAGCGCAATCAGCCTGAAAGCAGTTTACAAGATGTCGTATTTGATAAGCGCTGCCTGACGTCTACAGTTCGCGCGATTTCGACAGCCTCACTTTTGATGTGCAGACTCCGAACTCTCCGTTGTGACACTGTGAACAGGCACTAGATAAACCTCATTTGAGCAACAGCACCGCAATTGTTAAGCCATTAGCTGCATGCTCTTGCGACAAGTTAACTTACACGTGGGCGCTCGCTATTTCGGGTCGTATTCGGTCAAGGTCCCTTCGTACGCCTTTCACAGCTACAGTGACGAAGAGGTTTCGATGTAAAGGTGAGAAATTGCATGGACTTTGGGAAGGAGGCATAGAAGTTGAGGGAGTAGAGAAAAATGGAATGTGATTTATTATAAACTGAACGGTTCCAGTTCTTGTTTAGTTCAAAAAACTGAACAAGAACTGGAACTGAACTGGAACAAGAAACCCGATTTGCATGCACATAAATTCCCAGTAAAGCGTGGGTTACAGTGACAGGCACCATATCTTAGTTGATAAAACATAACATGATCTGTGTACTTCAACAATATAGTGCCTAGAAGTATATTCTAGGTACTATATTTTAGGTTTCTACAATAGGCAAAGTTGCCCATTTGGTTTACTTCGAAGGGACACCAAATTTAAACAATGAATCAATAATAATTGAAAATTGAATGTTATTTTCATCATCACATGCATGATTTTACAAGAAGAAATCAAGGACACATTTTCGCGCATGACGTCATCGACTTCAAAGTCATTTTTGCCTATTTAGGTGACATTGACTGAACTAAATTTTCTCTAGCTTAATATTTTACCTCTACGGCCCCGTCAGAGGACAAAGTACTTCATTTTTACCGTGCAGAAAACTGCTTATAACCTAGTAGGCGCCGTCTGAACCTGTGATTTCATGGCGTTTGGTGCGAGAACTTTAGGATAGCGTCGCCACCCACATTTTATTTGCGCATGTTTCTCTCGCTTACCAAGAGTCTCCACGCCCTATAATTACCGTTCTTACTATTGTAAAATAAGAATTTAAAATTACGTTGAAAATAGTTTATACCTAAGGTGTTCCTTTAGGCTTTGTTACATTTATGTTATTATTGCTACACAACAGTTTTATACTGCCTACAATTCCCATCGTAGATTCGTTGGCTTCATCGTCAGTCGGTATCTTCACGTTGAATCTAACAAAGAAACCAAATTTCAGATGCCTTCTCCTTTTTTTCTTTTGTCAAAGTATACGTAATTTAAGACAATCACAACGCTAACAAATTCTACCACTATAGTAAGAGATATTTTTAATGGAAGTATAAAATAGGAATACTAAGGACAATATCGTCGTATGCAGAGCTATTTGACTGAACCACATGGATGTCAGGTACGGCACGTTCTGAGTGGCAGCAATGTTATAAATACTTCATACCGCATAAATGGTTGCATGGGCCTGTTGGTACGACATAGTGAAATAGAAACAGCGTGAAAAACGACAGACCAGACTGAGAAGTCTGGACCCGACTAAGAAGTCTGGATACGACTGGATTTTAAGACTTCAGCGCCATTACTCTGGAACAATGGAAGTCCTGCATCATCACGAACAGCACACCGTTGTGCTGTTATCTCGGCTGGCGGCGGAAATCTTCCTGCCCATGAATCCAGCTCCTAGGACTATCACACCGCACCACCCCTTCGGCCAATCAGCAACAGCAGCGACATCAAGCCAGACGTACAAAAGGCCGCATCCATCACGTGCTCCGTTCAGTGGGCTTGGTAGTACCCTAAGGAACGGCGTAAAAAACCACTGTGTTTTTTTCGTACAGGTTAGAAACACAGCATTTTGTCTGAGTGTCACAGTGACGTTCTTTGCTTTGTAGTGCTGCCGAGCCCTGAGTGTATTTTGTGTTGAATTTGTGAATTATTTAGAATTTTTCGCGCACTCTTGTTGCTTAGCGGTGATATCGAGGAAAATCTAGGCACCCACATGCTCGACGAAATCCTAAAAGGGGTTACAGAAATAAAAAGTTCGCAACGGGAATTAGAAGAAGGATTGCGAGGCGTTTAATCGAGGCTGAAATAGATAGAAGGTACACTAGCGTCGCTAAAACAGTACCATAAAAAAGTAGAGCAGTGTGAAGAGAATGTCGCCACAATGAGTAAAGACATCAAGAATCTGAGCAAATAACTAGGCGACTTGGAGGACAGAAGCTACAGGAATAACCTTCTCACTTACGGTTCTGAAGAAAGGGATGATGAAAATAGCAGAGATCAGGTGTGTTCAAAGACAGACTCAGAGTGGAGTCTGTCTGGTCACAATCCAGATCGGTCGAGCGTGTACATCGTGTTGTAAACAAAAGGGCAAACAGCACAAGGCCTGCGATTATAAGGTTTTACAACTTTTTACAAAAGAGCACCATTCTGCGTTACTGCAAAAAGCTTAAAAATAGTTCGTTATCTGTATCAGAAGACTTCAGAAGACGTACGGAGTAAACTTTGGCACTCCTCCAAAAGAGAGCGTGACGGGGGCAATAAAGTAACTCTTGTTTATGATAAACATAAAGGGAACGACCAACTGTACGTATGGAATGATGAACCCAAATTCAGACTATCTTTGAACGCTGCGTGTCATGACGACACCGGGAAGTCCAGTGCCCACAACGCATGACGAGTACGGATTATGCATTCACTTTCCTTAATACGCTTTATTGCATGGAGCATTGTGAATAAAGCTGCAAAACTTGAAGAAATTTTGCTTGTTCACTCTCCTGACATGGCAGTAATAACCGAAACGTTGCTACATGGCGATATCCATTACTCAGAGATAGTTCCTCCCTCTTATTCTCTTTTGCGCACCGACCGCGATTGCCACGAGGGTGGTGTCGCAACGGCAGTACACAAGAGCCTATCTTTTCGCAAACAGCAAGGCATTCCAGATCATGAAAGTTTATGGTGCACTATATACGTTCATGAGGCACCCGTGCTTAAAGGTGGTATATATATGAAGCCAAACGTGTCTGACAAATACATCACCAGAATTCACGATTTTCTCCACGACAATGGGCCGTCCAGCAGGCCCACGAAGCGGCCGCCAGGTATTCCCTGTCGGTCCCTACGTGGGAGACGCCCGCTACGCGCTAAGCGCGTCCTGCAGGACTGAAATAAAGTTTTTTCATTCCATTCCACGACAAGGTCAATGATCGAACTAAGCTTATTCTTACCGGTGATCTTAATTTACCTACTATTGATTGTAATACGTTGACACTGTCGGTAGCAGAGATGTTTCTAATTCTTAGCTGCTTTTGAACGTAGAATTTAGTTTTTTATTATCCCAGCTTGCGCATTCTGGGGCACACATTCTAAGGACTAGATGTTGCCTTTGTTTCGGTCTACCATATTCCCTTTCCCAGCGCAGGGTAGCAAACCAGACACTTGCTTTCTGGTAAACCTCCCAGCTTTTCTTCATACTGTATATATATATATATATATATATATATATATATATATATATATATATATATATATATATATATGTGTGTGTGTGTGTGTGTGTTTCTAACCATCTAACAGCTGACGTTAAGCTAGAAGATGGTATATCTGATCACAAACTCGATCTGGCAGCAGTCACCATTGGTAACAGCCTACTAATTTCGAAAACGTGCGTTGCTGTTAAGAACTACAATAGAGCTGCTGATGTTAGCATTATTGACTACCTTGAAATAGCACTAAAATGCTTCAATTGAAAATCGCCTACAGATCTATGGTTGAATTCCGATGTCATAATAAAACATTTTGAGGACAATTCGTTCCCACACGACTCAAACGTACAAAGCGGGGAAACCCATAGATCACGTGCGACGTGATCCACATGAAAAAAAAAGCTGCAAAGGACGTGAAAGAAAAACCGTAATCAGGATGATCGCGGCTGCGGCGGCTGCATTTCCAATGAAGGCAGAAGTGTTGTTGGCCTGTGTGCTCAGATTTGGGTGCACGTTAAAGAACCCCAGGTGGTCGAAATTTCCGGAGCCCTCCACTACGGCGTCTCTCATAATCATATGGTGGTTTGGGGACTTTAAACCCCACATATAAATCAATCCGTAATCAGGAATATTGACGTTAAAAAGTCTCCAGGCCCTGACAATCTTCAAAATGCTTTTTTTCGGCATTACGCAGAACAACTAACCCCTTTCATACATGAAATTTTTTAGTGTCACTTCGAACAGCCACTTTGGCGATAGACTGGCTTCGTGCCCATATCCTTCATAAATATAAAGGGGGCAACAGGCTACTTGTGAAGAACTACAGACCCATTTCGCTGACTATATCTTGTTGTAGAACGATAAAGCATGTTATCAACAAGGCAATCATCACCTACTTAGAAGAGAGCAACCTATTTTACTCCGAACAACACTGATTTCGTAAAGGCCTTTCTACCATAACTTGACTTCTCGAAATTGCGAATGACTTTGGTACCGTAATTAACTCGAGAATTCAATCTGATGCAATATTTATAAACTTCTCTAAAGCATTTGACCAGTTGTCTCATCATAAACTAATTTACAAACTGAAGGCTATCGGGATTGAAACCAGTATACTGCAATGGATAGCCGCCTGTCATTCAAACCACAGCCAGTACGTTAAAATAAATATGCTTAATCTGGGGAGTTAGACGTTCACTCAGGCGTTCCGCAGGGGTCTGTGCTAGGCCCCATTCTATTTCTGATTTTCGTTAACGACATTCATTTTTATGTTGAACTTGATGTAGCGGTGAGACTCTTTGTGAATGACGGTGTCATTTATACCACAGTACGAACAATAGATGACCAAATGCAGTAAATGCCTCCCTCACAAACATTTCGAGATGGAGTCACGAGTGGAGAATGGAAATAAATGTAGGAAAAACTTCGTACATGCATATTATTCGAAAGAGGCCATCCTTGAAATTTGTGTATCAGCTAATGGGACTACACGTAGCTGAGGCCGCTACAGTGATATACTTGGGCGTTACCATCGCGAATGCATTAAAATGAGACGATCACATTAACCATTCGTGCACAAAAGCATACAGACAGTTGGGTTATTTTCGCAGAAATGTTGCGCCAAATGCACCTGCCAAAGTCAGACTAACAAGTTACAAAGCACTTGCACGGCCAATCTTTCACTACGGCTGTATTGTCTGGAACCCACACCAAATTTATCTTCTTAACCAACTGGAGAGAATTTAAGATAAAATGATTTGATTTGCGTATTCCCAGTATTCACGTCGTGTTAGCATATCCGCCCTACCCAATAGGGCAGGCAGACTTTGGCAATCCGGGGTCACATTGCTTCCTTAAAATTTCTCTATTTACTTTATCACGACGGCATCAATACAAACAAGCACGAGTGCTTAAAACCACCACTTCAGCGCTCAGCAAGAACAAACCACGACAAGAGTATCAGGCCTTTTATTCCCCGTTGCATTACAGTTCAGTATTCCTACTTTCCATCGGTCATTGAAATATGGAATAACCTCCCACGTGGTTTAGTGTCCTCAGAATCTGCTGACTCATTCGCTGTCGATCTTGAGATATATTTTGAAAGTAAGCAGCGACGCCGTATATAACGGCGCAATCGCAAAATGTACTTTTTTTTATTTTATGCCACACAGTAAAAATTTTTACACCCAGAAGGGTGTAAATGAGCTTGTCCCGTGGACGACACCCTGAGGGTGTTAATTCAGCACCTTCCAAAAAGGGTGCTTTTTCATGCACCCTTAGAATAGGGTGTACATGTAAAAAAACTGTAGGGTGTTAAAAAACACCCTTAAGGAAGGGTGCCTTCGATGTCCATCACTTTTTTAGCACCCTCTGAGGAGGGTGCGAGAAGGGTGCACAAGGGTGTTGAGTGCCCATGGCAGGGGGTGCCAGTATTCTTTTAGACTGCACTAATAGATATCAGCATGCACTGATTACACACTACTTGAAGAAAGTGGTCCTCATTATCAATGGTGCGCCACCTGTCGAGCTCCATTCATTGCGTCTGGGCAAAAATATAAACGCGTGCCATTGTGTATGAACTTGTGCTGGATCTATATATACTTCACAGTATATGCATAATGCGCGTTACAGAAAATGAAGCCTTGCTGCCCTTGCATATTGCGTTTATTTAATAGGCAAATAAAACAAACTTTTCTTCTGCCACACAACTTTTTCACCAGATATACGTTCACGTATACGTACACTACACATGCAACACCTCAAATGTTTATTATATTTATTCAGTTTCACTTCATTGACAATTCTTTGCAACATACAATTACACTGGTTTCAGTTTAGTATATGCGTCAAGTACATAGAGACTACAAATGAAATATACGCTAATATATCCCTATAATTCTTTCAAGTATCTACAATCCCAGTGGTTTCCAGTTTAATACTCCTTCATGTACACAATCGGTTAATAGGAATGAAATACAAGCATATATATACTTATGATTCTTTCAAATATATACAATCACCATGATTTCACTATATATGCCTTCATATACACAATCGTTCCCAAGAAGTGATGCACACAAAAATATATATGGATAGTGTTTTCAAATGTATATAATCACAGTGGATTAAGCTTTGTATTCCTGGATGTATAACAATTGGTTATGAGAAATGATGTACATGCAAACATATACGGGTTTTTGCACATATAACTTTAGCGAATACTTAAGAAACCAATACAATGATCAGAAACACAATAAGCTAAAAACGAACACAAAACTGAGTCAAAACACACAAAAAACAAAAGAGGTAATGCATAATTAAGGCTAATGACACAGCTGGGTCACTTTATGCCAAATGTCCCAGCCATTTTGGCAACCATCTCAAATGTATTCGAAAAACTCGTGCTGCATTGAAAATAGTGAATTTCTGGAATATTTAGGAGAGGAAAAATCTTTGGTCACGTGGCTGCCTTCTGAACTTTCTGGAATGCCGTCTAGGTGTTGTATGTGAAAAATTTTATTTTAAAAGCACCGCTCCTTCTTTTCATACGAAACTCGGTCTACGTGTTACGTAACAAGAGCTTAATTTGGGAGAGTTGGTTCATCGTGGTTGTGTGCTAGTCACAGCGCGACAACTTTCGGAAGAGACAGAGAGGACAGGAAAGAGCACCGACTGTCAACTGAATTTAATGAATGTGCTACGAGCGCTTTTATACGGAGTACAAGAACCGTGTTCATGCGCGACGACACGTGTGAGCACTACAAAATAATCTTTAACCGTGAAAAGAATACTCCCTCTCGGAAAGGATAAGTGAACGTGTAGTGATGCACTGATCATTGGTTTACCTGATAAAAAATACTTCTACAAACATTAAATTGGCATTAAGTAAACCTATTCTCGTGACGAATGGGGCAAGATTGACTATTCCTGTTGCTGTTTAGTACACACACTTTTGAAAGCTTGCAAGGGGTGGAAAACAACACGCTAATATCATATGTGCTGGCTATTTTTTTAATTGTGAGACACATGATGTGGTATAACATGCAAAGGTTTTGGTCATTGTTTTTTGTTGGTCCTGTCTAACTTTACTTTCTGCAGGAGGGTTTTGCAAACGGGTGTGATGATTCTGTTGGGATACCCAGCATCTTTTAGTCTTTTATTCTGGTTTTTAAACCTGACCTCACCCTTGTGCTAACATGACTTCTGAAGGGTGGCCTGAGTACATGAGGTATCAATTCCTCTTTCTACTAATTTTGAATGCCCACTATCAAAAGGCAGAACATTCTTAGCACTCCTTGGCTGATAGCACCAGCCAATACCCCAACAGCATCATCACACTTGTTTGTGAAACCCTCCTGCAGAAAGTAAAGTTAAAGGAAGCAGGACCAAAAGAAAAAGAGAATGACCAATCACCTTTGCATGTCACACGGTACTACGTACATAAGGTGTCTCACAATTTTAGGAAAAGAGCCAGCAGATATGACATTGTTGTTTTCCACCCCTTGCAAGCTTTCAAAAGTGCATGTACTTACAGCAACAGGAATAGTCAATCTTGCACCATTCGTCACTATAATAGGTTTACTGAATGCCAATCTAATGTGTATAAGATACCGCTAACATGTGGAAAAGTAAACAGGACAAACTGGGCAATGCTTCAATGATCAAGCAAGACGGCATGCTTTAAATGTTAAGAAGAGCTATAGTAGTCTCATGGCCGGACACCGTAAAGAATGTAAGTGTAGTCCTAGGTTTCATAAAACACGGTTTTTGAAAAAAAAGCAAGCAGAAAAATGAGAGATTTTAGAACTCTTTATCAGGAAGGCCAAGGATCAATGCATCAGTACACCTTCACTTATCTTTTCCGAAAAAGAGTATTCTTTTCTCGGTTAAATCTATTTTGTCATGGTCACACATGTGTTGTTGCAGATGAGCCCTGGTCTTGTGCTCAGTATAAGAACGCTCGTATCACCTTCAATAAAATTCAGTTGACAGCGCTCTTTCCTGTCCTTTTTGCGATAAGATTTTTATTACAGAAAGAATTTCATTTTCTTACAATTTAGGTATAATAATGAGTTTTTATTGTGTCACAACATGGAGCAAATTGCATCTCAATACGGACAAAAATCACAATTTTGTGAAATTCGTGATATTTTCTCGTATATTTCAGCAGCTTGAGAGGTCTAAAGATACTTTTTTCCTCAAAATATACCTTCTGTGGAGTAAATATTCACTGCTCAGATATTCATACAAAGTGCAATATTGCAATAAAAAATGCAAACATAACACATTTTGGCTTTATTCTTGGAAGCGAATGTGGCTAAAAAATTGCACTATTACTATTGAGCTTCAAATACCTTACAGAAGCACATTTACTTAACAGGTAGACCGAATTTGCTTTAGAAAAAATAAGCGGTAGTTTTAAAACAAAATTTTCCACAAACAGCACACAGACGGCATTATGCCAGGAAGTTATAAGCCAGCCACATGAACAAAACTTTTTTTCTCGCTGAAATATTCTAGCAGTTCACTGTTTTCAACGCAGTAAGTCAGCACTTTTTTTTTCAAATACAATTCAGATGGTCGCCAAAGTGGCTGGGACGTTTGGCATGGAATGGTCCAGTTATATTTAAGCAAAATAACTTACACAAATAACAATGTTTGTTCATCTACCATGACCACACTAGAAAAAGTTGTTCAGGCATTGTGACACTAAAATTTTCAGCGTCGTACTGCCTGAACAACTTCTTTGATAAACTCCAAACTCACGCCGAGAAAAATCCGCTCAATCACGGTGGTTGTTAAAGGCCTTGCGGTCGTAGACAATGTTGAAAATAAAAAAAAATCAACTCATCAGTGCTGTCACTCCTTCTTCGTCATTACTGACACGAAAGATGTTTCGGTTATCCATGTGGAGGTTCAGGAAGTAGGCTTGCTCTAGACTGGGGCCGGGGGGTAGACTACGCAGGACGTCAGCGGCACCCTCTCATCCTGTAATAAGAGCAAATATGACTTCTCTTAAAAGGATGTTCGTGCTGTTCTGGCAGCACCATATATAAAGAATGTGTAGTGTATATCCTTCGAAATGGCGTGTAATTGACATTACACTGAACTCGAAGCATACAACCCATACATTCTAATAATTTCGTATGATAAAGATAAGAGTTTTCCAGCATACAGCAAATTCCCGAAATGAGGTGAAGTGTAAGACTACAGCTCGAAAATGGCACTTACGAAAGCCTGAACTCACCTAAGAATCAAATTCCTTATAGGGTAGTGAGCCAGTGTGAAAAACAATTCCTAAAGTACAACGCTCAGAACATGTAACATTAATCAAAATGCACAAGAAACTCACCTCTTCATGTACAAACAGTGAAGACATCTCTGCTTTCTCTTTTACATGAGAACAAATGATCTTGGGCGTGGCACTAGCGAAGAGGTCTGCAAAAAAAAGTAAGAGATTTACTGACTTTAATCACGCCTCTAACAATCTGAGGAATTATTACAAGTCACCAATCAGTGCAATTCTGACTGCGTCTATAAGGGCTTCAAAAATGAACAATTTTCTCGTTCTTTCTACCCTCACAAGACGCTCCGTCAATGGAATCTAATCCAAATTTGACGCTGTGCTTCCTATTTGCCTGCTTTCTAGACGTAGGGCTGCGAACATGTGTTTTGTGCACCTAATCTAGCACAGAAATTCGTCATCTATAATTCAATCTTCTTAATTAATTGTAATTTGATAAAAGATGTGATAGCTCGTGCAGTTTTTAAAGAGTTGCGGGCCTGCAATAGGCACTGCCTTGCACGTATTAAAGCACTTCTTTAAAAAAAAAATTTCAAAGCTTGCTTTCAGAAAAAGCGTCTGGCATATTTCGACAACCAAGCCCATCCTCTGATGGCAATCAGGGGCACGCTGTTAGCGATTATTGACTACGGGATTTACAAACGTAACCCGTGCCTAAATACTCAGTTAAACACAATCACGCAAGTAAGAGCGCTCGAACGCGGCAACGCGCGCGGACGCCGACTACGTTGCAGCAGCCATGGCTTATGCTAGAGCAACCGCACATAGCTCCAACAGTCACGTATACTCTCTCGATTCTGTTATAACGCCGAACATTATCGCAGATGAAAGCGAAGCACGAAAACAGCAAACAGAAACGAGGGAAAACAACACACGGCGATGGCCACAACAACGCGTTTTTGCAAGTCTGCTAGATCTTTCCCTGTTGCTGGTGGCACTTGTCCTAAATAGCTTAAAAGACCGAGGCGCACGTGCTGGGAGCATCGCGGCATATCAGAACCTCCAACTATACCGTCTTTAAGCAAAAAAAAGCCATTTCGTACAGTGCGCCTCTGTACATAATTTTTGCTTTTTCTTTCTTCTTTTACGCTTACACCTACAGAAGCACGTTGCACATTTGAGTAATAATAGAATTGTTATTACGATGTAGCCCAAAGCACATCTTAAAACAATATCAATCACTTTGTTCAGTGTAGAGACAATGTGCGATCAGCAACTAATCCCGCCCTTGTTAAGTGATCACATCACTCACTGTATGAGTGATGCAGGCACTTACACAACATCGCGCATAGCAGTGTGAACTCGTTAAGTCACACGTTTAATCGGGCATCTGCAACAGGCCCGCGAACGCATGCTGTTGTAAATGGCTGGCAGCCTACTTCGGCAGAGCTGCTGCAGGCGCCCAGCTAGCGCTGTATGATTACTACCTACGAAAACAGTACACTCACCGTTAATAGGCCCACGTTGTCCGTGTCCGCCACTGCATGAATATTCCTTAATCCGAGCGTCACTTCGAACACGGTGTCATGCGTGACCACCATTGAATATGCGCCTGTTCGCTAGAATACACACAGCGACCAAGACC
The DNA here is from genome assembly GCA_013436015.1 of Rhipicephalus annulatus. Taxonomy (NCBI): domain Eukaryota; kingdom Metazoa; phylum Arthropoda; class Arachnida; order Ixodida; family Ixodidae; genus Rhipicephalus; species Rhipicephalus annulatus. The sequence continues at coordinate 1,962,176 of WOVY01009471.1, read as the reverse complement.
CCAGACCAACGCAACGCATTTGAAAGACGATGAGACAGAGGGAGCAACGTTGAGAGAGAGAAGGAGGAGGCACTGGCGGCGGCGTGGCGGCGCCAGTGCCTCCTCCTTCCTCCTCCGCAGTTGTCCACGCAGGTGTTCGGTGACGCAACTCTTCGCTTATCTACGCCGCCGTTGTGGGAGCAACGCTGGCCGGGGTGAGCGTGAGCGGTGGGGGGGGGGGGGGGAGGAGCGAAAACCCGCCAAGGCGGCGCCGAAAGGCAAACGCTATGGCGCATACGGCGGACGGTCGTTCGGCGCGGAATGACTCCTTGTAAACGGCAAATCTCCTCCCAGCCAGTCGCACAGCGACGCAGATTCTTTACCAGCCTCGGGTTCTTTGAGTATTTTGACGGAATGCGATTGCAGTGGGCGAAAAATAGTGAAGCAAATCTTGCGGAAAACGAAGTGCACAATGGAATGGCCAGAAACAATAATTATTTCGTCCTCGGTGGCATTAGCGGGAGAGCATCGCCACACCTTTTTCCAGAGGAATTTCTTTTCTCATTGTCTGTGTCTGGCTATTCCGCGTATGGTGCCGCAAACACTGAATGCGTAGTCGAAGCTGGAACAAATTAATCCACAGTCGCGGATGTTTATTACAAGGCTTGTCACGCACCACGAAACGTGCCGAGGTTGTTATAACAAACTTTTTGCTGACCACATGATCAGCACATAATTCCATATGGTTGCCCAATGAGCTAGCTAAGCACCTGTAGCAAAGGCAGGGCACGTTCTTGTTAAACGTTGTTAATATAAACGATGGTTGTGCATAAGTGCAGTGACGGCTTTCCGTGTGAATTGGTCATAACCCACGTTTTCGAGCGTAGAAGCGCCTCAGCGGACCTAATCAGCTACCACAGCAAGTTCGTAAGCAATAATTTGGTACGAAAGTGTGCAGCTGTTTTCCATGTACTGAATAGTCCGTGTACAGTGCGTTGACCACCGCCATTTCTTAAGCCACCTCCCATATAGACTCCCAGTCTGAACAGGTGTGGGACCTTAAACACTATGAAGCAGTGCCCCCCCCCCGCACACACACACGAAATTTGAGGGCGCACGGGCTGATACACACGCATACTTATTCACAGGCGCACACACATACACGTATACACACATACGGCAACACACACACGCGACCGTAAACGCACGCATGCATGGGCGTACACATGTGCACAGGCACGCTAACACAAGCACGGACTCGCACATACACGCGCACGCACACATGCACGGGTGTACACACAATCGCGCTTACACGCGAACACATGCGCAGGCTCACGCACACACACCCATACTCGGGCGAACATTATGTTCCTGTATATAATCCACAGCAAACATGTAGCTTATAACCAACGCTAAGGAAAGCTTTCGTAACATGGATTGCAGTTAATTGCCAATATAGATGAAACGCGCTTTGCTTCTGCTGACATTCTGCTGTATTCGGAGAGCACCTTCACACATTCTAAGTCAATTAGGCCGTCATTTAACGCAAGGTCCACATATTCGTGCAGTAGCTGCGCTGCTCAGCCGCCAATCCGAAGGTCGCAGGTTCGATGCCGGCCGTGGCAGTCGAATTAAGGCGGAGGCGAAAATGTGGAAGCCTTTGCACTGTGCGATATGAGCGCTCATTAAAGAACACCAAATGGTGAAAAGCTGCAGCTTTCCACTACGACGACCCTCATAATCATATCGAGGTTTTTGAGACGTAAAATCCCAAATATTATAATTATGTGTTCTTCTTATGCTGCATATTTCATCCGATGAATCGGCACCTACACCCTTCTCAGGCACAAAAGCACCCTTAGAGCCTATTTTAGGGTGCTATCGAGGCAAGCACCCAAACAAAAGGGTGCTTTTTTTTCAATCGACCATTTATGGGTGTTAAAGGGTGTTGCAAAGGGTGCTTTCTCGTAAAAGCACCCTTTTTACACCCTTTTGGGTGCAAAAATTTTTACTGTGCATGCACAGTTTTCATTCGTAGTTTTCATTCATATATATATATATGAATTCGCTGTTTTCATTCGCAGTTTTCATTCACATTTATATATATATATATATATATATATCTTATGAGCGCTGACTATGTACTTCATCTTCATCTGTATGACCAAATCATTGTAGTGATCATCATCGTATGTCACGCGGGCTGTCTCTCTGGCTCGTGCGTCTGGATTAAAAAGATAACCTGGTTGCTGCCGTACCGGACGTGGTCTCATAACTTGGTGGAGCGTGCTTTGGTTCCCACGTCCTCCTGCTCTACCCGTCACCCCTGGAGCTCCGGTCTGGTCGACGGTTGTGCCCTCAAGCAACAGCGATGGCAGAACCCAACGCGTCCGCTGCTGCAACCGCTCCTTCTCAGCCACTTAGGCTTCACTACACGGTGAGCACCTCTCATCGAGACCCTCCGGTATTTTCCGGCCTTCGCAACGAAGACGTTGAAGAATGGCTGGACAGGTATGATCGAACCAGCGTTTGTAATTATTGGGACGAGGCGCACAAAGTGCGCTACGTTCCTTTTTACCTCGATGGCGTCGCTAAAACCTGGTATTACAACCACGAGAGCGACTTCTCCAATTGGTCGGTCTTCACGGGGCATCTCCGTCAGGTATTTGGCACGTCTGCAGGATGTTCTGTAGTAGCGAAACAGAAGCTCGCAACCCGCATCCAAGGGGACGACGAATCGTATACGTCCTACATTGAAGATATTATGGCTCTCTGCCGCCGAGCACAAAATGACATGATTGCTGCCGCACCGGACGTGGTCTCATAATATATATACGGTGAGTGACGCCGACGCTGGTGGCGAAATCCAGTAGAAAGTGTTTATATATTTTCTATCGCAATAAAAAATCACAGCATATTTTCGAAGTGCATAATGATGAGTGGGGTGAAGCATCCGTCAGTCCGTTCGTTCTTGTTTCCGTCCGTGCGTGTGTCCATCTGCGCGACCTTCATCCGTCTGTGCACCCGTCCGTTCGTGCGTCCATTCATGCGTCCATCCATCCACGCGTCAGTCTGTGTGTCCATAAATCCGTCTGTGCGTCCTTTTGTGCGTCCGTGCATCTGTCTGTCTTTCCTTCTGTCCGTGCGTCTGTACATCCGTCCGTCCATCTGGTGAACACTCCAAGTACCGCCATCTCGCATCCTTTCATCATATATTTATTACACAGAAGTACCGCTATCCAGCAGACACTCGAAGGATTAAACGAGAGGTGACCCGGCTGGACAGAGGAGCGGCATGTGCGCACTCTCTTACGGCCAGCGCTTCATGTCTAGTTCCCACCTTCCACCGCTGCTAGTTCATGGCACTGCGACCCAGCTCTCGCTAAACCTTCCTAAACCAAGGAGGTTACGCCTAGCGAGTGGAACGTGGCAACCCTTTCTGGTGAGATAGTGCTAAATGTGCGTCCTTCTGTTTAGTAAGTATCAAATTTAAGGCAAATTATCTCGGAGATTAAGTTGTTAAGTAGGTTATTTTATGATTAAGGATTAAGTTGGTTATTTCATCACAAACAATGACCTGTTTATTTATAATTATTATGCGCGGATTTCCTCCTCAATTCAAAAGAGTATGCGCATGCCGCTACTAAGTTCAGCCGTGGAGGTGGCTACCTACTACTACTACTACTACCACTCCTACTACTGCATACATCACGGACGCACGACCCACAGCTTAAGGAGCTTCGCCCCTAAAAAAAGTCAAAAGCGTTAAGGAGGCGTCCGTGACCCTCTTTCCCCCGTTCCAACCGCCTCTTTTAAGCTTACAGCGCTTTCGTCGGGACCAACGCTTTCTTTATTTATATCAATGAGAAGGGGCACATACGCTCTTCAACGGCAGCCGTCCGTCCGCCTTGGTTCAGGCAGTGGTGGGGATGGCACGCCATATGTAGGGTAAGGCTGCTTCCATCACACGAGCGTCTGAGCGCTTTCCCACGAAGATGCGATAGATGTGTTTCCCTGTCGAATATCATATGTCTGTCAGATTCGTTCCTTCGTGCTCCTTGTTTGTGGCCCGAAGCAATGCCGCCACCACCTGACAGCGCTTTTAAAGTCAGCGCACGTAGCAGCGTTTCAGTGACGCTTCTTCATTGGTTACCCACGTAGCACCAAGAATGGTGACGTGCTATCTCAAAACACCATGCCTATTGCAGAAACAGCGTCACTGCCAACGTTGTGAACACGAGTAAACAGTACGAATGCAAGGCGCCACCCCGTGAGCCTCTGCAGAACTGAAGAGAAAATTAATATGATTTACGTCGGGAAGCACCACCTGAAGGGTTATCTCTCAGATCACTGCAAGTCACTTGGGAAGGCTAGGGGATGACTGGGAGAAGGAAATGTCTTGAGGAGAGGCTGCTGAACGGCTAGATTGGGCGCATCTGGCTGGAATTGAAAAGATAGGCGTGTTGTTGCCGGGTCGAAAGCTTGCGACAATATTTGTAATATTTGTAACTTCAATCGTACTAGAGGAATCGTAACAATTTTTGCGGTGTTAAATTTGTGAGGCCATAAGCTCATTTACTTAACATTTCATGACTATCCGAAAAAGTGTGGCAGGTCGCCTTTAGGAGATTGCACACCTACCAAAATACCAATGGAAGCTGACATGTTATCTGGCATTAAGTTATCTGGTCTTGCGCACTTCATGCCACTTGCAAACTTCCGTAGCAGGGCCGTATTCACATTCTGGAGCTTAGATAACTTTTCTCAGTGAAGCGGACCTGTTCTTGCTATTGGCGGAGGACTTCTTGCTACCTCCTATTCAGCGTGTTGAAAGCACTTAAAAAAGAGAAAGCAAGTTCACACAATAAAATAAACTGAGCATAATCTGTTACGACACCCTGCGGTATGTCATTAGATATTAGCAAGATATTGTAATTCAGTCGGGACGGGGACGAATGGTGGAGACTGTACGTCCAAGATGAAAGTGTTCATTTGGCAGAACTTGTGGCCACTGAATGGAAAGTCAAATTGCAGCAATACACACTGGCACTGATATCGGTGAACAGAGCGTCAGCTTTCGATCGAAAGACAAGTGATGATGCGCGTTGGCACTAGATTGATTAATTGATATGTGGGGTTTAATGTCCCAAAACCACCTTATGAATAGGACAGGCGCCGTAGTGGAGGGCTCCGAAAATTTCGACCACCTGACTTTATTTAACGTGCACCCAAATCTGACCACACAGGCCCGCAGCATTTTCGCCTCCATCGAAAATGCAGCCGCCGCATCCGGCATTCAATCCCGCGACCTGCGCGTCAGTGCCGAGTACCTTAGCCACAACACCACCATAGCGGGGCACGCGCGTCAGCAATTATACAGGTATCTTCGAATATTTCAGCGCTATCGCTAGCGGCTACGTTATTTCGAGAAGAATCTGTAATGTTCCCGTTTGCGCGTAATCGCAACGGAAGTTTCTACAATTTTCTACATGGTTATTTAGTCAATCGGCATGATTACGCAAGGCAGCACTTGCACGGGTAACGGGACGATACTATCTTGAGGAAGGAGCCTTACGATACGTTACATGAAATCCAGTCTTGTAAATCTAAGCAAAGGTTTATCCAATGGAGGCTATTGACGTTTCTTTAAACTGTCTTGACGAACGCACACTAAGGGGGCAAAATGAAAGTTCAGAGAGGAGGTGTTGAGAGGTTCTTTCCACCCCCGACTATTTCGAATTTCGTACATAAAGGTATGTAAACAGACATCTAAACATTAACAAAGTGCTTGATTGGGCTAGTTGGTGCTGCACGGAAGACGAAAAAAGTGCTTAACAGCGCAAACGACAGGAGGAGATAGAAGAGACGAGAGCAGATAGAAGAGACGTCCTATCGTTTGCGCTGTTAAGCGCTTTCTTCGTCTAACATCCAAGCATGCACACATCATGCATCAAATGTTTGAGACAATGCTGCCATGGTGCAGACCAGGTTATTAACGTTGAGTTGAAGCACTTCCTATCTCACAACCCCCCTGTTGCCACTATAAAGCTTTCTAGCTGGAACAGTATTCGGAGCACCCGGTCCATGTCTAGTAACGCGGACTCGGTCTGTTTAAGCAGGCGTTTTAGGACAGTCAGTTATCAGTAGAAGCAAATGTAGTGGGTTTAGGAATGAATGCGTTAATTGAGATGAGTGCGTCTGGGTTGATATTTAGGCACTTTATCTTTGAGGCGCTAGCGAGTAAACGTATCTAATTATTCAGCTTAATTGGCACTCTTGTGCGCATAGCACTCATTTGCTAAGCGGATGGCGGAACACTTCGATGGTTGAAATGCAGGATGTTGTGCTAGCGCTTGTCAACCTCGTTGGGTTTCGTGTAATAAAGTACGTTTCCTAAAAAAAGGTAAAAAAGAAGCAATGCAACTCCCAGTTTGCGTTCTCAAGTGATATCTTTTATTGGTTATGCGTTCTCGTCGACCTCCCTGTAGACCTCCTTGACTGTCTTTGTGATGACGATCCTCTCGGTAGGCAAGGGAGCTTCGGTAGTCGGCAGCATGGGTTCCGGTAGAGGGAGCTCGACGCAGGCAGCGCGCCACGGGTAGTCACACACGTTCAGCTTGCGGTTGAATTGCAGGGCACTGGGACACTCGATAAGCTCTGGGACACCCTGTGATAAGGGCAACAGTGCCGATACACTTATAGATAATTTTTTACATGTTAACAGAATACTGTCTACCCTCGGTAAGTCCTATTACAGGAGTGGGAAAATAAAAACGCCGTACAAGCAAAATAATGCAGTGACAATACAATCGGAGTATGCTCAAGTGTAGCCCACACAAGAGTAATGACATCAGGTGCACGTGTCGCGATCATGGAAATTACCTATGTATACGACATAAAAACACAGCGCTAGTAAAGTAAACGTTGACAAGCTTTTCCGGTAACTTAGGCTAGTCCAGTGTCAATGCATGGAGTTTTGATGATAACACAAGCACGGTAACCCTTGCCTAAGTGTTAAAGAAATATCGCAAGATGGCTCGATAATCGACTTAAGTGTAGTTTGTCTTCCAACCCATAGAGTTTCATAACATTAACTTGAGGGGACTCTGTCGCTGTGATCGTGCAGCGAGCATGGGAATGACAGGTAGTACACACATTTGCCTGGTCTTCGTACTCACGATTGGTGAATCGTACTTGCGGCTTCATTTATTGCTGTGTTTCGATTTTGTTTTGAAAGAAAGATTCAACCCTTTTGAACTTCGTGACCCGATTCGGAAAGGTAAGTCTGAAAGAATAAGGTGGTGAAGCATAACCGCTGAACATATGCTGATTTTTGTTTCGTGAGAAAACAGCTCCAACCCACACGAACACACACGGAGTCAGAAGCAGGCCAGAAGTACGAAGATTAGACAAATGCGTGTGCTACCCATAAATCCCATGCTCACTGAAGCACCGTGCGTTGCAGCTCCCATAGACACTAGCACCAGAGTTCCTTATAGTGTATATTAGGAAACTCTATGTTCCAGCCTTCACTCAGGTTTACTAAATGAAAAAAAAAAAATGAAGAATGTATTTCTGTGTTATTTGTTCGCGATAGAGAAACGGCAGTGGAAAAGTGCTAGAATGAAGATTAAGGTGCGGTAAGAGCCTGAGTTCTGTCGATCACCATCTGATATTCCTGACTTTCTCTTTAGGTTATTCTTATTTTCGAACCAACTACCCGTAGTGTACTTAAAACGATAATGTTGCTTCTGTATAGCAGGTGATATAAAACAACTGACTGGTTGGTTTGTCCCCAGGAGTACGAAACCACTTTCAAGTAATGATAAAAACGAGATACCTGTATTAATATCCAGGATGAGTAACGAGAATCAAACGTAAGTCTTATGGGCGTTGCCTTAGAGCTAGATTCTACATTGCAGGAAATGTTATATTGCCTTTGATACGAAAGAGTGCTTCGGATTTTCTTGTAGCATTAAGTACCGCATCATTACCGTACAAAGTTCTGACAGGACTGAGTCCCAAGTGCTATTGGAATGTTGTTCTCTTTTCGTAACAGTGGATAGTACCCATTATCGTGTTCATCTGGTAGAAATGCGTAAGTTTCTTACAGATAAGTCAAGGTTCAGGTGCTGCATGAGACACAAAACTGCGCAAATGTCGGAGAGCAAGAAAAAAGGGGGCACAAACAACAGCGCAGAGTTACAACAAAGTTCATTTATCGACACCGGTATTGAGGAATAAACTTTGTTGTGAGTTGGCGCTGCTATTTGTGTTCGCATTTTTCTCTTGCTCCCTTTTTTGCGCTGTTTTGTTTCCAAGATGTCGTACCAACATGCCCTAACGACCATTTTAGCTGCGTGGGACAGGAAATGGAGACTCGGGAAACACAACGGGAACCTTAAGGAAATTGCCAATCAGACTTAATGGTACCTGTTTTTTCTTGTGAATCGGCAAGCTTACCGGACAGGGTATGCAATCACAGAATCGCAATGCGAAAAAAGGCGGGGAATAATTTCAAGATTTTTTTATTGTGCCAGCAATAACTCTTGAGATCAAGTTTTGCCGTCGCTGTCATGTACCATATCAAGTCGAAATCAATGACATCGCTCCACGTGTTCTGTGCACTATGAACGAGCAAATGTGTGCAGCAGCTGCGCACTGGTCGAAGGAGCGTGCTAGAGAGCGCTATTTCAGCTTAGGTTAGTAGACGTTTCATACCATTACTTTAGGAGAATTTCTTCTTGGCGTAGTTGGTATTGGTTACTGGTAGTTTGAAAGGAACATGGCTACTGGCACCCTAAGACCTGCTTCGGTTCCTTATTTTTATTAGGTTATCTTCAACTTCAAAAAGGTGGCGGGCAGGTATGGTGTCTTTGTTTTTTTTTTCAGCTCTCATGAAACTGCTCTCGCTGAGCCATCGCACCAGCCGGACAGGAAATCACATGCTGTGGTGTGAAACACGCAACGGCTTACACCAAATTTGAGGCAGTTTTCCACCGGACCCCGCTGCACCTGCAGCTATTGTAGTCGGCAGATTGGCCGATATATGAACGTGCGCGCCAGGAAACATAACAAACATTCAAACAAAGAAAATGAATTTGCGCATCTTCCTGCGCACTGCAAGGCTTGCAAATACGCAACATATTTTCATGCCATCAGGATCCTTGGTAAGGGCGCGTGAGCTATTAGAAGCCTCTTACATTAATTAGGTGGGGAATGAATGTACTAGTTAGTAGTGACACGTCAATACAGTTGCGGTCTTGGGAGATTAGATTGGTTGAAAGCTGGCTATGCTGACAGCATTGCTTGATCTACTGGTAATATTTCACACTAATACGAAACCGAAAAAAAAACGTGTTTGCATTTATGAGACGACGCTTTACGGCCGTAGAAATGTTTATATGTGTGTCTGCCGTGTTTCAAACATCGAGCGAGTATCTATTGTTGGTGGACGGTCTTCTACATGAGATAGCCAGATAGCAATGTGATGATGAACTGGTCGATGACTCCAAATGCACGGGCACTGCATAAGTAACTCCGCTCCAATGATTTTATTCATAGCTACGTGCTATGAATGGTTGAATTTTTTTTCACACAAATCTCACAGGTGCTATTCACTCACGACCATCCTCACCTGAGAGCACAGGTAGAAGGTGGAGCAGTTGTACACGTTCGGCAGCAGGGTGGCGTTGACACCCTTGTCGTCCACAAGAGGGCAGAACACGAGTTCCTCAGCGCTGGCAATCGAAACAGCTGCCACAGCCACGACAAATGCCGTAATGACGGGCATTGCCAATTTTGGGTGCATGACTGCTGTTTGCGATTCCCTGCAGGTGAATAATGGCGAAAAAACGCTTGTATGACGTGGATGGCACCAAAAAACCTTAAAAAGTCGATTGCGCCAATGCCGGAATGTGTTTAGAAAAAATACGGACCTATTTAAATGTATACTAATAAGATTCGAAGACAACAATAGAGAATTCGTGTCGATTTTTAGAAATTACTTGTTGAAATTGAGTATGTAAGGAGGGGCGGAAACAAAAAAACTCCAAGTACAAACACAGCTGAGAATTTCAATTAAACTTTCGGAAACATGCGTGGTGAGAGTGTTAGTTCGATGCTTATTCGCTTCACAAACAGACAGGAATGTATACGAAATTCATTTTGATTATTCGAAGAGAATTTGTTTTATTTGTGCAAATAATCAAATTTTTTGAAAAAATAACATGGTAGACCTTTTTTTCTTCAGACCATTAAAGCAATGCTAGATAATTGGGTACTCAGTATATGCAACAAGATATTATTGCCTCTGCAAAATTTGTTTAAAAGCAATGCATCAAGCCTTTGTTTACCAAATAAAAAGATTGAACAAAAGAACATGCAATACCTTCATTATTACAGATTGAGCTGCACCTTCGCACTTTGAATCCCTGAGTTTAAGTTTTCTTATGCTCAATATTATGTCCATCTTCGACTAAGGGACAAATGACTGTTTTTCTATTGCTTGATGCTACGACATGATTCCTCACTACCTATATTATACGAGGTTTGCATTGACATCTCTGCCGCCAAAGCAAAAAAAGTGAAGCGTAATCTTTTTTGCTGGCGGAGAAAATAAGGTAAACGTCTAAATATTTTTCTCACCTGCTGCCACCGCTCCGAGTCGCTCAGGATTGTGTCAGCTGGTGTGGATCAGTGGTCTTATATAGAGCGTCGGGTAATCATATAAAACGCAGTTTACAATACGTCGTATTTGATAAGCGTTGCGTGACGTTGTTAGTGTGCAGCTGCTTAACAGCCTCAATTATGACGCGCAGACCTCCAACTCTGCGTCGGTGATGCACTTGGCGCGCATGAGATAAACTGTTGGGTGGCAGTTGCAACACAACTGCTCAGTTGTGGAATACTGTTGCTGATAGCAGTCCTATATATGGTCGCGTTTATATCTGCTCGTAGTCGGTCAATGCCACCTCAGTAGACTTGTTCTAGCAAGAGTTACGAAAAGCCTTTGCTGGGAAGGTCAGGAAAAGCAGTTCTCGTCGCTTTCGGGGAATAAAGGGCTTTGTAATATCACCATCGCAATAGACTAATAGACTACGCCGCGTGGTACACAACCACGCACGCCCCCCCCCCCAACTTGTTGTAGAGCTAACTTTGCCGCCATTTCGTTGCACGGTGTTATAACTGATCACGGAAGTTTCGACTACCTGGGCTTCTTTGATGTGCACCCGAATCTGAGCACACGGGCCTACAGCATTTCCGCTTCCATAGGAAATGCAGCCGTCGCAGCCGGGATTAAATCCCGCGACCTGCGGGTCAGCAACCGAGTACCTTAGCCACTTTACAACCGCGGCGGGGCGCTCCTAAGCAATTATTTACGAAGAGAATCCGCAAGTTTCTAGGAAAAGTGACCACTGGAAGGTTCGCATCGTGAGAGATTTGATACATATACCACAGCGTGCCATCCCAAGACTAACAGGCTACAGAACGCTCGAAAGGGACGGGGTGCTCACGAACGCGGTGTTTATGATAGTTCCCCTCTATTTGAGCACAGTCATATCGTTCGTCATATTGGCTTACAAATGATCAAGTTATGGCATCAGTGGTTTCACTTTTTTATTTTATTATGGAGCCTCAAGCTTTGATAACTCGACATTACCGTCGTGCACAAGTCTCGAAGAAAACACTCCCACGCTGACTGCCTTTCTCGTGCCCTCGTCGACCCACCCCCAAAAGTTGACCTAGATGATGACTGCTTGTTGGAAACCATAAGGGCCGACGACTTCGCTGAATGACAGAGAGCCGACGGGGAACTAGTTTGTGGAATACCTCTTCGTTAAGAACTCTGTTGTTCCATAGTTATCCAAGCTAGAACCGGAATCTAATCATGTCGTGGTTTTGGGACGTATACATATCATTTCTTAGGGTATGGCGTTTTCCCAAAAAAACTTCTGGCCACTCCTAGCCAAGTACCTTTTCGTGATGCCTTCAGGACTGCGACCAGAGGTCCTCTTGGCCCTGCCTGACGAACTGACGGCAGGTCACTTCCTTCTTTGACGCAGGCTCTCGAGAATACAGAAAACGTCGCATGGCACGTCTTGAGGTGGGCGCTATGAGTGACTTCAGGTCATCTGCTTCGGCGCTGAGGCTTTGTAATGCCGTCTATCCTGATGATATACTTCAATGCACCGAGAAGTAAAAGTACCTTGTGAAGGCAGAAGTATCAGCGTAGAAGCTGCTCGCTTGGTCCTCGTGAGGGTATCGGCATCCAGACCGACAATCGGTCAACAGGTTGGTATTCCATGTGACGTCGGTGACGATTACAGCGATGGCCATCGATCTCCTTTTGATTCCTGATACGCAGGTGGCGGAGCTGTCGAGCTTTTTCGGCGAGTTGCAAATGAGCGGGAACGTCGAGATTGTCTTCGACGGTGGCAACTAATAACATGGGATCGAGCGCGGTTGCCGGGCTACTTCCGCAGACCAACTTGTATGGCGCCATCTGCATGGTTTCTTATACTGCAGTGCTATTTGCGAAAGTCACTTACGGAAGGATTGCATCCCACGTCTTGAGCTCGACATTGATGTACATGTCCCGCAAGTCGGCGATGGTCTTATTTAGACACTTGAAAAAACCATACGTCTAGGGGGGAACGGGGGGTAGGTGGTGGCTTGTGTGACTCCATTTCAGAAAATACTCAGTTAAGTCTGCGCTAAAGGCCGTACCTCTGTCGGTGATGACCTCTGCAGTGCTATGACGAAGGATGGTGTTCTCAACAAGGGGCTTGGCCACCTCAGTGGCACAGCCTTAGGGCAGGGCTTTTGTTGAGGCGTAGCGGTTGAGGTAGTCGGTAGCTACGACGATACATTTAGTTCCGCTAGTCGGGACCAGCCTCGTTGGATCCAACCTGATTTACTGGAACGGTCGCCCCCACGGGTTGATCAGCTGAAGGGCGCTCTTATCGGTAGTGCGTTGCGTCGATGGCAGTCTCCGCATCTCTTTATGTAGCCAGCGACGTGAAATATTATTATTACGTGTTTTTTTTTCTCCAAGGTGGACCACTATGGCCCCGAAACGCTGTTGCTTCGACCTCATAGTAGTTTCCTCTGCTAAAATAGTACACTGCGGTCGGCCTTGATAAACTGTTAGAGCTGCTCTAAAAAATGAGGTTTAAAGTATGGACGCTTTTGATTCACGCGCCCCGCCGCGGTGGTCTAGTGGCTGCGGTACCCGGCTGCTGACCCGCACGTCACGGGTTTGAATCCCGGCTGCGGCGGCTGCGTTTTAGATGAAGGCAAAAATGCTGTAGGCCCGTGGGCTCAGATTTGGGTGCACAATAATGAACCCCAGGAGGTCGAAAATTCTGGAGCCCTTCACCACGGCGCCTCTCATAATCATATGATGGTTTTGGGACGTTGAACCCGACATAATTTTATCCACACTCTATGCAATTTTCTAAGACAGAAGCCAAAGCACGTTTTAAGAATAATATTGGTGTGGCTAATTGCATAATAATCCTTTCTGAATTAGAATATCTATATCAGAGCTCCCAAAAGAGAACGTGAATAGCGATTTTGGGCAAGAAACAGTGGTTGTGGTTGCAGGGCCTGCTAAAATGTTGACTAAACACAGTAATGTCATTTTCCATATGTCGTGTCATCATCAGCAGTAGCACCATCAAAGGATGGCACCCGCAATTATTTCCGGCAACCACACTGTCTGAGCTAGTCACGGATGCCGCGAGTAACATACGAAACGCTTATTGACATTGCATTCGTCTGTTCGTGTTCATGGCAGATGTAATGCTGCTACAGAACTCTCAGCGTCCCTCTTGGTCTCGCGATCAAACAGAGTCGACAACTAGCGGCGAGTGGACAAAAGTTCGTAAAGTGGATGTCCCCTTGTGTCATCTGCTAGCCACTTGCCGTTCGCGGGCGTGCGAACGTCCTGTACGTCCTCAGCGAGGCTCATACAGTATCAAATCCTTGTACCTATGTCTACTATATATACAGAAAGTTTTCGCCTTCCGAGGCATGTACGCACATTAATGAGAGAGTGCATGCACGTGTCGGCCGGGTGTTAGGTAGAGTAATTTCAATGCCGGGGCACTTTTGTCGTTCAAATATTTCACACTCTGCATTTGCCGTCATCCTGAACGAAGGAAACACTAAATGTAGAGGTCTTGGTGCAGAATTTTAGTGACACTATCTTGTGAAAAGCTGGTGATGTCGGAATCCTTGCAAGACCGCATAACTCAAAGTAGCGTCTGTGAACGCCAATCAGAGACAAAAAAAAACGAAGTCATGTGCTTCTATTGAGCCATACCTAATGACGATAAAGGAAAAGCAGTGGAAGAAGTTGTGCTTAAACTGATTATGCAGAAATACGATTTTTTTTGTAGCGTAAGCTACACTGGCCGTGGTTGAGCATTTCGCGGGACTTACGCTCAACATTACTGCGAATGCGTGAGGAGCAGCAGTGACGTCACGTGGTAAATAGCTGACGCACCGGAGAAGACCTGGAAGCTCCTGGAGTGACGTGTCACTGGGCTGGCGCTGGACTCTCGTGAGCTTGCTCACTAGTCCGTCCATCCACCCGTCCATCCGTCCGTCCATCCATCCGTCCGTCCGTCCGTTCGTTTGTTCGTCTGTCTGTCTGTCTGTCTGTCTGTCTGTCTGTCTGTCTGTCTGCCT